>JAWRVZ010000101.1:1660000-1845000 GCA_037043235.1 Rhodeus uyekii | reverse complement strand
CCTTTTTTACAGAGAGTTCGTATATTGTTTCATTCTCAGCTCATTCCATTTTCAAAATCGAAATTTTCAGAAATTTATTCTAATTACAGATAATTTACATTTATACATTTATCAAACGCTTTTATCCAAAGCGCTTAACTTTGAAGAAAAGCGTTGAAATCAGTTCTTGCTTTCCCTGGGATCGAACCCTTGACCTTAGCGTTGCAAACACCACTCTCTACTGCTCTACTGAAACTCATCAGGAGTGAGAAAGGATCAAGTAAAAAAGAGAGCGAAGTTAAGAACACAAACTCTACTTCAGTTACCCATTCAATATGACTATACAATAATAATAATAAATATAATGAATGTTGTTGTTATTGAATTATTTGCATCTTAAGGTATAAAACTAAACATAAATTAACTAAACAAACCAATAAAGAAAATGACTATAGTAATACAACTGTTGTTTACTACTATTTTTACTATTTAAAAAAAGGGTATTTAATGATAATAATAGTTAAAGAACATTTTAAGAATAACAGTAAAATTGGTGGGAAACGGCAGGAATATATTAAAGCTTTGCAACCCTGAATTTGAATCTATTGATTGTTTTGAAATAGAAATATTTCAATATTTCAATTAAGTGTTTAAAGGTTGTATAAATGCCTAATCTTTAAAGGGGCTATATGGAGAATTCAGAAACACTTGTTATGAGTGTGTGCTGTTATAATGTACAGACACACATGCACATGATTCAAGGCCCTGATATATTCACAGCTAAATTATTTTCATTCTTTTCTTGGATGTAAATAGAAGTTGGATGTCTTTGCATGCCACATTGACGTAACAACAGAGATTAGCTCTTTCGACATTATCCTGATTATCCATTATACTGTATAAGCATTTGTTTGAAGTGCTCCGATTGTGCTTTTTTTTAATATTCCCTTTCATGCATTGTGTAATATAGTTTTTGTGGTGGCAAAATCTTTTATCAATTCTGAATAAGTGACAAATAGCCCAATTGTAATTTATAAAGGTTTATTTCTTGCAAGAAAAGGTCAACAGTCATACAGAGCGTGATAAAGAAGGGAGGGCTGCTCCAGCACTTATACCTCTAATCAAGGCTAAAGGCTCAGTTGTACGTTTCCATTCCTTATCAGGAACACATTACCCTCTCTATACCTCAAGTGTATTTCTTCAGACTTATTATATCCTATTTGCTAGATCTACAGAAAAAAAATTGACCTTTGATGCATGTACACCTATTATTGGAGACCTGCAACCTAAAATAGCGTAATAGGGGCGCTTTAAGTTCTGTCGTTCTGACAAATTTAGCACTCGTTTAATGTCTGTTGTTTGATATTTGTTATTTTAGGTGGTTTTGCTAGGTAAGTTTAATGCCCAGGGTTTGGGTCAGGACCATGAGCTTCTGGTGCGCTGTACGAAAGGGCAGGAGTATGTGAAGGTCGTTCTGACTGGGGGCCGAATGGTGGGCGCTGTCCTTATCGGAGAGACGGATCTGGAGGAAACCTTCGAAAACCTCATTCTCAACCAAATGGACTTGTCCCGATATGGCGAAGAGCTTCTCAATCCTAACATTGACATTGAAGACTACTTTGATTGAATCTCGCTGGTTAGCCGGTCACAGAGATGAGTATTTTAAAGCATTGTGGGATTTCAGTTCCACTATCAGCAACAAACAGAACTGTGAAAATAATCGTTTTCAATTTTCCATCATCTTCAGCCGAGCTGGATTTGTTAAGCTGGACTCACAAACATCAACACTGCAATTCTGCTTTCAGCTGAAAATACACACTGTGGATTTAAAGTGCTTCACCCAAAAGTGAATTTCATTATTTACTCAACCGCATGTTGCTCTAAGTTTATGAGTTTTGAATTTTTGGAGGAATGGGAGGAATATTTTGAAGAATAGAGCTGCTAGTCGCACAGAAAGCATTATAGAGTGGTTCATTCAATAAACTCCAAGCTTCCAAAACCATATTTACTGAAAAGATTCAAACTGCTCCTAAAAAAAGTCAAGATTTTTACTAAACAAACTCTGTCGACTGAACAGTTTTTGGTCACCTTCTGCTTCTGGTGATCTGTACCGCTTTCATGATGATGCGTCTGTTCATCACTTCAGATTTAGAAGATCATTTCAATAGACTAGTATGATTTTCATATTTTTATTTTACGTTTGCAAGCTCTAGTTTTACTGTAATTGCGTGGAAAAGAGTGACTGGTACACTGTTCAAAACCTCTCATTTTGCTTTCCACAAGAGAAAAGAAGGCATGCGCCGCTGAAGCGATGGTGGAAGTAACTGAATTATTTAATTTTTGGTGTACCGGTAAACTATTCTTTTAAAAAATAAACACATTGAGAAAGAAAACATGCCAGTGAGGTGCTGAGTAATACATACCTTTATTTGATGCTTGATTTGGAAGTGCTTTATTCTCACATTATGAAGGAAGTAAATAAATTAAGTGACTGAGATTTGTGGTAAATGTGTCTCCCAAAATGATAATTTGGTGATCACCTCTATGATTGGACTAATGATGTTAAAAAAGTCTTATTGTCAACAGGTTTATGAAGATTGTTTGTTGTTTTTTGGAATGATGGAAACTAACAACCTCAGATTGTTTGAAGTCGACTGTTGTGTGATAAAAGTCGAGTCCACGTTTATTAATTGCTGACGACACCATTACTGAAAACTACACCAAACGACACCATTACTGAAAATGCCTTGTTTCATCGCATTGGTTTGGGCCATTAACTTGCCTGAACAATAAACGGTTTATAATTAAGTATAATTATTTATTTGTCATATATAGAGAAACTGTTAAGTCTAATCAGTTCTAAAAGATATAATACAGCATGAAAGTCTGCTACGTGCGAATGTCAAGCTTTAAATGTCATGGCAGAGCATTAAAGTTGACTCGTACATTCTTGGCCAAAAGTAGCAGAGCTTTGTCCTCTAAAATGTATAAATAAATGCATAAAAATACATGAGCCTGTGTCATATAAACAGTGTTTCTGGCACTTGATGTTCTCTCATTTCTTCAGCATCCACTGATATGTTTGTTTTCAGCGGTATTCAAGCACGTACTCGGGATGAATCTGATTGGAATCGAAGATAACAAAAGTCCTTGGACAGAGTGCATCATCTACACAGCTGTCGTGTATGTGTTCATCCCGGTCATCATCAGGCGCACAGTAATCTCGGTGACCCGTTTTGTACTTCCCGACAATAACCCGGGCGAGCAGCATTACTCTGGTTCCCTGGCTGCTGTTTTCACTGTATCTGCTCGCTAAAGATGCGTGTTTGGCAAAGTAAGTTCCTGCAACAAACAAAAGTGTTATTAAAATCTTTTTTAAATGCCGAAACAACTTTAAAAAAACACGGCCCACCTTTGCCTAGCACGTGTCCCCTTCTTCTCTTATCTGATAGTCTGCAGTTGAAATTAAACGTGCAAATAGAGTGCAGGTTCTTTGCGCTTGTGCCATGAAACAGCATTTGCTCTTCAATATCTGACTGTCCTTTTATCCTCATCAACTGGATTTTTTTCCTAAGATTGAAAGATTTAGACGATTAACAGTATACATTTGAATTTTTTCATGTGCAAGCAAAATGACTATGGTAAAACACCTTTAAATTCATTCAAAAAATAGATGCAAACAAGTTTCATGTTCTTTATTCAAAATGTAAACGATTTTATTAATAATACTAATGTTGTTTTTATTCATGGATTATTTTTAGGGTGAAACATGTTTTTGGTCCCAAACAGAACAAGAATAAAACATTCTTATTACCTACAAAACAATTCCCAAAGGTCCATGTTTTGTATTCGTTTGATGGATACGATGGGATCATGCAGTAAACCAACATCCCTGATAAATCTCTCCATCGACTGATATTCTCTGCTGTCTTGTCTCAGAGAGATTAACTGATTGAGATAAGAAAACGTTTTCAAAGGAAATGTCACAGTTCAGACCTCAATACGATCGGCTATGAACTCTTCCTGTCACCTGATAAGGTTTTCGGGGATCAACATCTTCCCAGTGTGCCGGTGGAGATGGAGGAATGTCATCGCATTTGCATCTGTAACACAAACATAGCTCTTGTAAAGTTGGTTTCTCTTTCGTTTCGTTGGAAAGGAGAAGAAATGGTATGAATGCAGCTTGATGCTTTGCTGTACTTTTATAAAAAGAAAGAAAATACACTCTTTTTGTTTGAAAAAAAAAATCTCACCTGAAGCCATATTCAGTCTGAAATGAGCGTTTAATCTGCCTTTTTTCCCCAGTTTTTAAGTTGACTTGTGTCCTTGCTAAGTTTTAACACATACTGCATTAATAAATGAAACAAACCTGACTGGTATTGACATTATATCATGTGTTGATATTCAGCCACAGATCTGTCACATGTGTATAGCACAACATGGCTATCTATTATTTAATTCACATGATGATCTATTCTGTAAAGTCATGACTGTAAGGATATTATCAGTAGAATCTGTTTACCTGCAAAGTTAATCTCGATCTGAATTCCAGCAGTAAACATGTTTAAAACCCCCTCTGGGTTTCTGAGGTAATATCTCTCCAGATCATCATTTGACATAAACGTTTCTGGGTCATCCTAAAATATAGTATTTTAAATATTTCACAAAGGCAGTCGGTTGCAAACGAACACATGTATAAGACATGAATAAAGAATACCTCAACTCTGTGCCAGACTCCACACTTTGCCTTGTAATACCAGTAACTTGATGCCTCGGATGTGTCCATATATTCCACTTCATCCTCCAGCGTCAAACCAGCAAACTCACGCAACATCTTCACAGCGACAGTGAACATGAGAACATGTTTTCCAAATCTTAACTAGAAACCCGTATTTCTAGGCTGGCAAAGACCAAGAGCAAACGCAGTGTCAATGTAAATAAGAGAGCCGCAGTTGTGCAGGTGTGGAAGTGGTTTAGCAGAGAAACTGAAACTTACTTGTAGTAAATGAACCAGCAGATATCATTATAAACAATGTGAGTGACGTCAAAAGTGACTCTTTTATTGCACCATCAAACTTTGTGAAAATATCGACTGCTCCAATTCTTGAGATTATTCTTCAAAACGTTTGAGAAAAGATGCACCCATTAAGGCTTTTAAAATTATCATTCGAATTGGTTGATGTGTGTTTACATCTGGAAGACATAGTTAATATTTATCTGCAATACGTCTCTATCAAATCTATAAAATGTCTTTAACATGTTTATGATTTTAGACTGAATGTAAAATTGACGTTTCTCAGATGTTTGCACACAGCAGACGCTCTCCAGGTGAAGCTCTTTAACAGATGTGAGTATCTGGGATAAGGTTAACATTTGGCATAAAAGTCCTGGGCTTCCATAGACGTTTACAGCATAAAATCTCAAGCAAATGTAGACAATAGTGTTTGAGGCTTGAGCGCCCTCTGTTTGCTGACTGCAGCTCTGCAACCTTCAACACTTTCACTTTCTCAAAGACAGAACCAGGAATCTCTTCATTTCACGGGAACAGGTTGTTGTTGTTGAACTGCTTCAAGTGAAATGGCAGAAGCCAGCATTTCAGTGGCTCAGGACCAGTTCAGCTGTCCAGTTTGTCTGGATGTACTGACGAATCCAGTGACCATTCCCTGTGGACACAGTTACTGTATGGACTGCATTACAGAGTGCTGGAATCAGGAGGATCGGAAAGGAGTTTACAGCTGCCCTCAGTGCCGACACACCTTCACTCCAAGACCGGTCCTGTATAAGAACGTGGTGTTTGCTGAAATAGTGGAGAAACTCAAGTCAAAACTCCAGCCAGTGGTTCCTGCTCAGCTCTACGCTGGACCTGGAGACAAGCAGGGTGAGATTTGCACTGAAACAAAAGAAAGTCATCAAGTTCTGTTCAGTATGTCTCGATTCCTACTGTCAAAATCACCTTGAGCAAAATGGGGATTTTTTTTAAGGTAAGAAGCACAACTGGCTGGATGGCTCTTTCAGAATGCAGAAAGATCATGTGAGGAATGTTGGCTCCATTCTTCTCACCCCGCAAGAAAACCAAGTTCTCTTCAGCCATCTGGGCAGGAAATGCACCGTAAGTTCTCAAGTGTTTGCCTGATTTGTTCTCCAGAACAAATCATATCAAACCAAAACAAATCACATCATCTCCAGACCATGTTAACCAAAAGTTATGGAAATCAAGTTCATGAGTGTTCATTCATGGCATCTGATGTTCCCAACTCCAAAGGACACTTGATCGGATTGAAACCATAAATCTTCTTTTCTTAAATCGACTAGAATTACCTTCTGTGTTTCATGTTAGTCCAATATATGTCCTATACAAAATCAGAATACTGTCCGATGGTGTACGTTATCAGTAAAAAATAAAGGAAATAACTGATAATCATATACAAATAATTTAAAGTTCTTAGGTTGAATCATATGTTAGTCAAATTAAATTTCTATAGAATTTATTTTAATTTAAGTCATGTTTTTCATGCAGATTTCATATGTTTTAATAGGGAAAAGGTCTGCCTGCTTATCAAGTTTCCACATAATTCTTCATATTGCAGCAATATTGTAATTACACTACACATAATTATCATACCGTATTTTCCGCACCACAAGGCGATTATAAGGCGCGGTCTCAATTATGGGTCTATTTTTGTACCTAGTCCACACATAGGGCGCATCGGATTATAAGGGGCATGCTAAAACATATTGTCACGGTTCTGTCAGGTTTAGTTTCGGTTTCTAGTGTTCCTAGTGGACGGAACCGTGGCACTGCTCTTCCTCCCGTGTTTCGTATGAGGGCGCGTTACGTCATGGGCGCACCCTTGTGAGTCTGTTTGTTATCATTGTTGCGCAGTGGGTGTGTTCACCCGTTGCGCATGTCTCGCGTGCTTTGTAAACACGCGGCGATGCGCGGTTGCGTTCGCCGCGCGTTTGCGTCTTGTTAGCGTCTGCCCCGCCTTCTTGTTTCCCGTAATTATTCCCAGCTGTTTCTGATCACTCCTCCCCTCGTGTGCTCTTTAAATATCCCTGTGTGTTTGATGTCCTGCTTGGCGTCGTTGTCTTTCTATGTTCTCTGATTCCCCGTACCGTCTCATCCGGTTGGTTGTGGTTCATGGTTGTCTTGGTTACATGTTTCAGTTAATGTTTTCCCCCTTGTGGGTTTTTGGTTTCCCGTATTATGAGTTATGTTTGTTACAATAAATCCTTTACCTTCCCCTGCACTTGAGTCCTCCCCTAGTCGTTCCATGACACATAAGGTCTACAAAAAAAGATAACGAAAGCAAAACAGTGAGTTTTATTGAACTTTATTCTACTATATAACAATACACTCACATTATGTTTTAATCAATCCATCAAAGTCATCATCTTCTATGTCTGAATTGAACAACTGGGCAATTTCACCATCAAAAATGCAGGTGTTGAACCGAAATCTGACTCCCCCCGTGCATTCATTAATACAAGCTTCCTTGAGCATATTCGCTTATCAATCAATATTTTTTCCACACAGCAAACATCCAGAACGTGCAAACACTCACCCATCATGTGAAAAAAATCAACAGTTTTCCTGGTGTCTTGATAAGACAGACGCACATGGCAGTGTGCAGCACCTGGAAAATACATGAAGGGACTTGAATTGTATTTTCCAGGTTCCTTTATGCATCTCCCAGGTCTTTTAAGCTCCTCTGTGTGTGTCTCTATCATGGGGGGCTAGGGGGGCAGACCAGACCAGACCCCCAGACCAGAGCCAATTAATGCCTGCCTTGTGCTTTGAATATGTTTTTTTGTTATTACAGAATTCATATTTTCTCGTTTTATTTGTTTTATCTTATTAGTTCTGTGTATAGAATGAGTAAGATGTGGCTAATTAATTTTTTATTACTGTATTTAATTTGTTATTACTGTAGCTTTATTACATTCTCCCGCGATTTGCGAATTTCAAAGTATCGCGGTACGTGAGAGGACGCTCTTCTCGTTCTGTTTTACGCGCTGAATAAACAAAATGGACATTCGTCGTTTTTTTAATAAATCCACTACTAAAAGTGTCAAATCTATCAGAAGAGAAGACAGTGGACATCTACGCATCTCGGAAAAAGAGGCGGCTTCTTCTGCATTAGGTAAGATATTGCAATGTCTGAAGTAGTTCTATGACAGGTCAAGGGAGGATCTGTTTCTGAACTTTATTCGGAACGAAGAACAACACACTGTAACAAGCGCACCCGTCTAACACACTTTTTGCCGCACTTCTGAACTCCCCGTGTTAACCCTATCACTGCCGATGCAAAACAAAACAGCAACTATAAAGAGTCTGTTCTATTCACTATTCTTTGTATAAAGCAGTGGTTCTCAAATAGTGGGGCGCACGTTACCCTGGGGTACATGCTTTTTTTGCCAGGGAGTAGGTTTTCTTGCACTGAACAAGAGCAGAAGTTCAGATAATCATCCCCTCATCCTTTGACGTGTACGATCACGCCGGTGTTCATGTGTCACGTGATCAATCACTAAATTCACACGTGTTTTCACACGATATCTGGCACTGAGCCAAAAAAAAAGACGGGCTCAGAGCTTGTCATTTATCACAACAACTCAGTGTTTTCAACCACATAAGATTTCTTTTCGGTTTCAACAAGTTGAGCCAACAAGTTGGTGACTATTTTGAATTATCTATTATACAGCGGTTTTTGTGACTGCGGTATGTCAGGTGACAAGCATGACGCGTTGCCATGGAAACAATAAGGCGAAAGTTTTTGCTGCGAAATGTTTACCTCTTCCTAGGGGGTCGTGACAGAAAATAATTGAGAAGCACTGGTATAAAGTCATTGTTCATTGTAAATGTATTTTATATGTAAAATTAATGATATATAAATATGATATAAAAAAACTGAGCTCGTGGTCTGGTGCCCCCCCCAAGCACAAAAGTGAAACTCCGCCTATGGTCTCTATGTGTGTGTGTCCATGTCTAAATCTCCTCAGCGGTTTGCGCTGCTTTGTCTTTGTCAGTTGTGAACGTTTCTAGGTTCATGTTGCGTGATGAGTGTGGATGTTCCTTCTTTCCACTTAGAAGTGCCAGTTTCTGTTGTATTTCAGGTATTTTGGTTTTCGTGTTTCCTTGAATAAAGCTCTTGCGTTTGGAACTTATTCTCGAGTACTGCTTCTGCATCGTTCTCGTTGGATGACACCTTTATACATATTTCATTATTTAATTTAAATGTACTCAAAACCTGTGCGCGTTCAGCGGGGTAAAGTTAGTTTTGTTTTCGATATTTGTCACTCATTCAACGATAAATGGAAATAACTCCAAAACGACTCGCACAAAAAAAATCTTAACAACGTTATTACAAAAAGGAAATATATCTTAATGTTTCACAAGCTTCCTTTTCGTTTTTTCCGCTGGATATAACAAGCACTGAGCCGTAAAGCCCGTCTGAATGTGAGTTTCGCCGGGAAAGCTTGCTCTTTGATGAGCTGTGAGTAAGGGACCGTGGGAAAAATGCAAGTCCTTTTCGTTTTCTGTTATAATTTGTTAAGTGTGTGTAGACATGAGACCAGTGGCATTCATTAAAGGGACACAGTGGACAACGTTCAAACATGTCTTTTCAAAAAGGGAATTGCATGTCCAATTTTACCTTTCTTTTACCAATAGCTTTCTCCAAAAGAAAATTGCACTTTTCCCACGGTCCCTTACTCACATCTTGGCAAAGAGCCGAGCTTTCCAGGCGAAACTCACATTCAGACAGGTTTTACGGCTCCTTGCTCATTATATCGAGCATAACGAAAAAGAAGCTTGTGAAACATTAAGACACATGTATCCATAAGTATACATTGTTAAGATTTTTTTTGTGTGAGTCGTTTTAGAGTTATTGCCATTTTATGCTGAATGTGTGATGAATATCAAAAACAAAACTAACTTTACCCCGCTTGCGCGTTCTGGGTGTTTGCTGTGTGAAAACAATATTGATTGATAAGGGAATATGCTCCAGGATGCGCAGAGCGACGGGGAGTCAAATTTCACCTCAATCTCTCAGGTTTCTCCTCTCAGCAGCAGCAGTAAACCATGGGGTAGGTAAGCATATGGTATTACGTAATGTTCTGTGATTGGTTTATCACTGCCAGCATCCTACTGTCCCTGTGTCAGTGTGAAATGGTCCGACAATCAAGTCAATCAATCTGAGCGCTTATCAAAATCACACAAAAACAATGTTATAGATTTTGGAACTCAGTCCACAGATGAGGTGCACCGGATTATAAGATGCACGGACGATTTTTGAAGAAAAAAAATTAAGTCTTATACGTGCGCCTTATAGTGCGGAAAATACCGTATATGATTTCAGTCAATGACTTTCAACACAATCAAAGTAACAAAGTAGGGAAATTACACTCCAAATGAGTCATTAGGGGCCAAGCACCGAAGGTGCAAAGGAACTTATTGTTTTTGTCCAGGTTCTTTTTCTTCTTCTTCTTCCGCCATGGGAGTCTATGGGAGCACATAGAAGCGTTGGCGGGAATATGATGAAATTTGGCACACTCATAAAGGACAGTCCAATCATTGACCATAGCAAATTTATAGTCTCTAACTCAATCTCTGTAGAGCCACCACCTGACCAAAGTTGCACTCATGTTTATAACGTTAATAACTTTTGGACCGTATGTCCTAGAAATAAAATTATTTATCCACTAATTCCTTGGCTCAAGTTGATTCGATTGCACCCTATGATGTCATTTTCCGTCATGAAAATTTTTCCGCCATTTTGAATTTTACATTTTTGAACTTACTTTTTCAAACTCCTCCTAGGCCGTTTATCCGATTTTCACGAAAATTGAACCACATCATCTCCAGACCATGTTAACTAAAAGTTATGGAAATAAAGTTGATTCGTCAAACCATTTACGAATAACTTGCGAAATAATAAGACAAAATGACTGCAGAAATTAAAGCGAGGCTATATCTTCGCAATGCATTAGCGTATTCTGACCAAACTTGGTGTGTGTTACGTCAATCATAATCTGAGGCTACCTGCAGAGTTTTAGCACTGTGCCCCTAGTGGCCTGGAGATATAAAAATTACATTTTTGCTTATAACTCCTGAACGGCCAAAAATCATAAAACTGGTCTTTTTAGATTCAATGCATTATGCCGAGTCCCGTATCGGCTATTTTGAGCGTCTGCCATTTTGAATTTTGTCATAAAATCCTATATTTAACGAACACATTGGTGTATCGTGACAAAACTCTGTATGTGTTTTCGGCACCTTGGCCTGATACGACACAAAGAGTTTCGGGCCAGGGCCACCTTGTGGTCAAATGTTATAACCAAATTTACAAATATGCTAATAACTTTTGATTACGTTAACCTATGGCAAAACAGACCATGCTGACAAAAAGTTATTAAAATCAAGTTGATTCACTTGGGAATTATTTAATAAAGAATTAAAAGAATTTCGACAAAATGGCGACCAAAATGAAATTGAGGCTATATCTCTGCAACACATTAGCTTATTCTCACCAAACTAGGTGCGTGTCATGGCAATCATGACCTGAGGCTACCTGATGAGTTTTGACACAGTTCCCCCTTGTGGTCTGGAGATATTTAAAAAGTGACGCTTTTGCTCATAACTTCTGAATGCTTTGGCCAAAAATCATGAAACTCGTCTCTTTAGACTCAGTGCATCATGTTGAGTCGTGCAATACCAAATTTTCCCATATCGGCCATTTTGAGTGTCAGCCATGTAGAATTTTCTCATGAAATGCTATGTTTAACAAACACATGACACATGACTTTAATGCTCTATGTCAGCAATGCTTTACCCAATTGACACCAAACTTTATGATTGAAACATCAGTGTAGTTACAGCGCCGCCTATTGTTCGAAAGTAATAAACCGTTAAATCTACATACTAGTGACTGTCTTGAGAAATTTTTCATCCATTAAACAAATCATGTTAAATTGTCTTCCTTACTGCCATTCATTAATTGATTAGATAGGGAGAGGACGCTGGCGCCGCATGTGGCTGCCGCTTCTCTATTAGCGCGTTAACCTGTTATTATTCTGTGATTTCACTGCCCCTGGACTACTGTTTGTTCTTTTGGAGTATACCTGCTGCTAATATGTGGTCTTGCTGGTTTCTGCTAATTTTCCTACTGGAATTTTGTGGATTTTATGGCAAGACTCACCTCGATTACTCTGACTCCACCATGCTAAAATACTCTGCCATGGAACTTTTAAAGTTTGGTCACTCTTCGCCACCTGCCACTCACGTTTTGGAAACGCTGAGAATGCAACATCTACTACTTCGGCCAAAACATTCATCGTGGATCCTGCCGGAATCTGCCTGCAGGTGATACTGGTAAAATCCCAGTTTTGTCTCAAAGGCGTTCGGATCTTCGCCGTCATCCACATCAGCACTGCGCCTGTCCTGCTAACTTCTCCTACCTCCAAAAAAGTCTAATGGATCAAGTCGTGTTTGCCTTGAAAAAAATCAGGTTTGCGCATCTGAACACCCGCTCGATAAACAACAAAACGGCTTCAATATGTGACATTGTTGTGGACAAAGAACTTGACTTTCTCTGCCTCTGTGAAACATGGCATCAGCCAAATGACTATTTTAATTTAAATATGTGTGCTCTGCCTGGCTACACTTATATTGATCGGCCGTGCTCCACCGGTAGAGGCGGCGGTCTTGCTGTCATTTACCGATCTGATGTTTCAGTAACGGAGGTCTCCTTCCCTCTCTTTTCATCATTTGAATGCTTGGCATTTAAACTGAATGGTCATTCACCAGTTCTTGTTTTAAATATTTATCGTCCTCCCAAACTCAATTCTGTGTTTTTTTCTGATCTTACTGAGCTTTTGACACTTGCCAGTGCAATCTGTTCAGTTATCCTTTTCACCGGTGATTTTAACATTCATGTTGACAAAAAAGTTTGTAATAATACTGTGAGCTTCATGGACACTTTAGAATGTTTTAATTTCACTCAACATGTCAATTTTCCAACACACAAACATGGTCACATATTAGATCTGTGTAATGCGCTGTGTTGAGCTGGCGTGTGATGCGGAGAGGACGCGGAGCACAGGATTCAACCAAAAAATGAGAACAGGAAAACAAAACAGCACATGGGAGTGCAAAAAAACCCATAAACAAAACCACATAACGTTAACAACTGACAATCTGGGGAGTGAACAAGGAGAACTTAAATACTGGCTAAGATTAACTGAAAACACAAAACACCTGTGACTAATAAGTGATGAAGGGAACTGAGTGACGTTGAGATAAGGAACGGGGAACATGTGACAAAGACAAGGTAAACTAAGAGTCCTGAGTCATGTGAAACTAACATAAACGTGACAATCTGGTTTGCACTTCAAACTCCATTGAACAACTGGAGCTTACTGATGTATGCAAAAGTGACGACAAGCTCCTCACTTTCAATCTGATTCCTCCTTCTTAGCACCCGGTGAAAGAACGTATTATCTGTTTTAGGAAAATTGCTGATATTGATTTTGACCTTCTTAGTCATGCTATCGCTGATTTACCGGTTCTGGCTTCGATCGACCATTACAACACTGTTTTTAGTTCTATTTTGGATGCGTTTGCCCCTCTGAAAAAACGTATTGTTTCTTTTAAGAGATCGTCGCCTTGGTACACTACTGAGTTGCGCCATATGAAGGCTTTAGGTAGGCAGTTAGAGCAAAAATACAAAAAACTGGCCTAACAGTTCATAAATCAACGTTTGATCAGCATGCTCTTAAAGCTGCAAAAGTGGCATTTTATTCTACTATTATTAGTAGTGATATTGCTAATCCCAGAGTTCTGTTTAGAACTATTAACAACATTATTAAACCGCACAGTAACATCAACACTTCCACCACTGAGCAGTGCAATGAGTTTCTCAATTATTTCACTTCCAAAATTGAGAATATCTACAGTGCTATCGCCAGTGATGATATTTCGGAATACTCTGAGTTGGTTCCACCTAATCTTTCTGGTCTTGTTTTTTGAAGTTTTAATGCTGTTGATTTTGATTTTATTTCTAAACTCATTTCCTCAATGAATTCGACTACCTGCATGCTTGATCCCCTCCCAACTACTGTTTTGAAAAACTGTCTGCCAGTTCTTGTTCCCCACATCACTCCAATCGTCAACGCATCACTCAATTCAGGGATTGTCCCTCCTGCTCTAAAAATGGCAGCATTCGCGCCAGTTCTTAAAAAACCTGGGAGTGATGCTTCTGTCATATCTAATTCTAGGCCAATTTCGAACTTACCATTTCTGGCAAAAGTTCTTGAGCGTGTGGTTGTTGGTCAGCTTCATACCCATCTTTTTACTAACAGCCTGCTAGAAACCTTTCAATCTGGGTTTAGGTCTGGACATGGTACGGAGACGGCCCTAGTTAGGGTCTTAAACGATCTCCTTCTCATTGCTGACTCTGGGGCTTGTGGCATCTTGGTTTTATTGGATCTTACTGCTGCGTTCGACACCATTTGTCATCACATTTTATTGGACAGGCTGCATGGGTGGATTGGTCTGTCGGGTAATGTGTTAAATTGGTTTAGATCGTACCTCTTAGATCGCTCCCAATTTGTTTACCTGGGTACCAATATATCTCAGACTGTACCTTTGTGTTTTGGGTCCTGTTTTATTTAGTATTTATATGCTGCCTCTTGGGCAGATTATTCAGAGGTTTGGACTGAACTATCATTTTTATGCCGATGACACCCAGATCTATATTAGTACTCAGCCCGATCTAACATCTTCTTCAAATCTCTCTGCTTGTCTGCTGGAGATCAAGGCATGGATGAAGCACAACTTTCTTAAACTGAACTCGTCCAAACTGAAATTTTACTAATTGGCACTACATTGAATGTGAAAAAGTGCAATGATTTTGAACTCTCAGTTGCCAATACCCGAATGTCCCCATCTGTCATGGTGCGCAATTTGGGGGTGATATTTGATGCTCAGCTGACTTTTAATTCTCATTTTAAAAATATAACAAAGGTTGCTTTTTTCCATCTTCGAAACATTGCTCGAATCAGACCACTTCTGTCTAGGCCTGATGCTGAGAGGCTTATCCATGCCTTCATCACATCGAGGCTTGATTATTGCAATTCTCTCTTTTCAGGTTTACCAACAAGCTGTATTAAGAGATTACAATACATACAAAACTCTGCTGCACGTGTTTTAACATGCACTTCATCACGTCATCATATCACCCCTGTGCTCCAGCAACTCCACTGGCTACCAGTTCAGTCACGTATTGATTTTAAAATTCTGATTCTGACTTATAAGGCAGTGCATGGGTTGGCTCCTGCTTACATCTGTGACTTGGTTACTCCATCAGTTCCTTCTCGTTTCCTCCGCTCCGCTGGCTCTCTCACTTTGTATCAGCCTTGCTGTAAATTAAAATCTATGGGAGGGAGGGCCTTTTCCTACAACGCACCAAAGTTGTGGAATTCACTACCTGCCCCTGTCAGAAATGCAGACTCTCTGGATTGTTTTAAGCAGTGTCTCAAAACACATCTTTTTAGTCAAGTTTTTAATGTATAACCTGTGTATTTACTTTCTTACTTGCATTTACATGTGTGTATTTTTACTTTATTTGTTGTTTTATTTTATTTTCATGTTTACAATTTCGTATTGTAATTGCGCTTTGGGTTTAAGAAAGGCGCACTACAAATAAAATGTATTATTATTACTATTATGATTGGTCTGATGCTGCCAGCAATGCTGGCATGACTTTTAGTGCCCCCTGCAAGCATGGCTGCTTGCAGCTATATTTTTTTCATTTCAACTTGATAGCAAACTGATTTTTGCTGATGAAAATACAAAATACAGAATAATTTCTTGGGCAGAGCTACCAAGTTGCAGAATAAAGTACAAAAAATCAATGTCTGCTTAAACTTCTTGCCGTGGCACACTGCCAGCCACCAGCCAGCTAATCAGACTGGCAGGTTTTTTCGAACACTCAGAGTGGCATAAGAGGTCAACTTTAAAATTCATTTTGAAAATAACACTTTTCATCGTGAGTTAATGTGACAAACATACCGTATTTATTCGAGTATAACGCGCAAATTTTTCTACCAAAAAAATAAATCAAAGTTAGGGATGCGCGTTATGCACGAGCGCTGGGCTGGGCTGGGCTGGGGGTTTGTTTTGATGGCCGGTCCTTTGAGGGTGCCGGCGAATTGTGAGTTCGCGCTGCGCATTTTACAGGCTGTTTAAGTAGCAATATATGCATAAAATAAAAGGCAGACTCGTGAGTGCAATTCAGCAACTGTATTCAAACATAAACCGCGGCAACAACCGCAACATAGCCCAAAGCAATCGATTGCCGATTGCATGATACATTACATCCCGTAACACAGGCTGCAGCCTCTCACTGTACGTGAGGGCGAAGAAAAAAAAACGTCCCCTCGCCGCTTCATTTCCTCGCCCATTCAGACGCAGAAGAAACCGGAGAAACAGATGTTCCTGCCAACTGGGACACTGATGAAAAATTAACTCCAGAAGAATGGGAGCAACTCTTTAGTGTCTCTGATGAGGAATCTGACGTCGAAGGTTTTTAAATAAATATTTGTACCGGTAATTCTCTTTCGGTATTGTGTTCATTAGTTTATGTTGTTAATAAATATATGTTATATATTTTAGATAAGTTATATATGTTATATAAGTATATGTTATACAATAAATAAATGTTTTTTATCATGGCTGCACGTGTTCAACAAAGGTTTTTGTCAATTACAATGCTTGGTGTGAAACAAAATTTTATACCGATTTTTAATCGAAAATCAGGGGTGCGCGTTATACACGTGTGCGCGATATACTCGAATAAATACGGTAATTGTATTTATTTGAAATAAATCACAATTGCAGGCTCAGTTTAATAGTTTAAAGGTTGATGTTTTGTTTTTGTGTCTGCAGAGTTTGTGTTCAGCAGTGGCGCAGGTCTATGGAGCCGACAGAAACTCTTCCTGGCTGAAGAAGTGCTCTGGTGTGGCCTGTCTTGTGAAAGATTACCATCAGAGATCATATTTTATCAGGGTGTTTGATATGAAAGTAAGTCAGATGCGTTTTTTAAGATTCCTTATGTTCATCTTGCTCTTAGTATGAAGTAAATGGTTTCTTATTCTGGTTTGACAGGAAGGAAAAATCTTGTTTGCTCAAGAATTGATCAGCAACTTTTCAATAAACAACTCCAGGCCTGATTTTGTCACGTTTGCTGCAGATGTAAGTGCTCAACCTATGTGTCGAATCTGTTCTGTACTCTTGTGCTTCACCTCTGCAGACGTAAGGTTGTGCCAATAACTGATAAAGCTGGAGTCAAAGTCCATGTGTACTAGAGTTGAGCCGGATACTCAGCTGAAACGAGTATCCGGTACGGATAAAGCATATTTGCAGAGTACGAGTATCATACGAGTAATACGAGTCAATATCTGTGCTCGGATTGAATTAAAATCCTCATTGGGTAGCTGACTGTGTCTGTGTTCTGTGATAGCCTAGTCACAGCGCCCCTCCCCTACACATGCAGATTTGATGCATCTCGCGGCTCCACCCTGCTCATTCACACGCTGAACTTTCTCTCTCAGTCACTCAGGGTCGCGGGTCTTTTCCGTTAACGTTTAGGGTTTCTTCAGCTTCAGGTTTGTTTTTATTTCGGTTTGTTTGTAGTACTTACTTATTAACCAGTAGAGTTCTGGTAAACGTGGGGTTTGTTCAGACGTGGTTCTTGGCAGAATGCGACTAGCGTGGCATCTCTGCCTGTCGGAGATTTTTTTTTTACCGTCTGCTGCTCTATCCAGTTTTTTAACTTCACGCACTGAGTGTCTGACACTTTCTTGCTGTATTTCATACAAAATAAAGGAATGCAGATCTTAAAAACCGCGTCAGACTATTTGATCCATAGAACACACAGTCCCCCCAGCCTCCCTCTCTCTCTTACTCACTCACACACACATACGCATACCTGGCGTGGAAATAAAAAAACAGACACAGGGCAGGGCAGTGCTGTGCTCGTGTCCAGGTGCAGGTCCTTTATCTGATCTGGATACGGCCCGGATCCAGCTGACCATGATAACCTCAGAATAAACAGAGAATAATATCAGCGTAGATGCCATTCTTCTTCTGATGTATCGAGTACATCAGGTGTTATGGGAATGTTCCCGGTTCCGGCTGACCTAAATTATGCAGCCTAACAATCATTTTACATGATTAAAAATGTATGTATAATGTGTTATGTGTATGCCAGGTTGAAGAGATGTGTTTTTAGTCTAGATTTAAACTGACAGATTGTGTCTGCTTCCCGAACTGTATTAGGAAGACTGTTCCAGAGTTTAGGAGCTAAATAGGAAAAGGATCGACCACCAGCAGTTGACTTTGATATTCTAGTTATTATAAGCTGGTCAGTATTTTGGGATCGCAATAGACGTGAAGGACTATAATGTGTTAAGAGATCGCTCAAGTACTGTGGAGCTAAATCATTTAATGCTTTGTAAGTCATTAGCAAGATTTTGAAATGTATTCGGTGTTTAATAGGAAGCCAGTGCAGGTTTGACAGAACTGGGGAAATATGCTCATACTTCCTGGTTCTAGTAAGAAAACGAGCTGCTGCATTTTGGACCAGCTGGAATTTGTTTATTAAACGTGCAGGGCAACCACCTAGTAGAGCATTACAATAATCTAGCCTTGAACTCATGAACCCATGAACTAACTTTTCCGCATTTTTCTTAGAGAGTATATGTCGCAATTTAGATATATTTTTAAGATGGAAGAATGCCGTTTTACAGATGCTAGAAACATGGCTTTCAAATGAAAGATTGGTATCAAAGAGCACACCCAGGTTTCTAACTGACGACGAAGACTTGACAGAACAGCCATTGAGTGTTAGGCAGTAGTCTAGATTATTACGTGCTGAACTTTTTGGTCTAATAATTAGAATCTCTGTTTTTTCAGAATTAAGCAGTAGAAAGTTATTAGTCATCCAATTTTTTATATCAGTTATGCATTCTGTTAATTTAGTGAATTGGTACGTTTCATCAGGATGAGAAGAAATATAGAGCTGAGTATCATCAGCGTAACAGTGAAAGCTAATGCCATGCTTCCTAATAACTGCACCCAAAGGAAGCATGTACAGGGTGAAAAGCAATGGTCCTAGTACTGAACCTTGAGGAACTCCATACTGAACCCGTGATCGATATGACATCTCCTCATTTACTGCTATATACTGATAACGGTCAGATAAGTATGACTTGAACCAGGCTAATGCAACTCCACTAATGCCAACATAGTTTTCAAGTCTATTTAGAAGGATTTTGTGGTCGATTGTATCAAATGCAGCACTAAGGTCCAGTAACACTAACAGAGAGATACAACCACGATCGGATGATAAAAGCAAATAATTTGTAACTCTAATGAGAGCAGTCTCAGTACTATGATATGGTCTAAATCCTGACTGGAAATCCTCGTAGATGCTGTTTCTTTCTAGAAAGGAACATAGTTGTGAAGATATTGCCTTTTCTAGAATCTTTGACAAAAAAGGTAGATTTGATATCGGCCTGTAATTAACTAATTCTGTAGGATCAAGTTGTTGTTTTTTAATAAGCGGTTTAATTACGGCCAGCTTAAAAGTTTTTGGTACGTATCCTAATGACAAAGATGAATTAACAATATTAAGAAGAGGATCTATGATTTCTGGAAGCATCTCTTTCAGTAGTTTAGTTGGTATTGGGTCTAGCATACATGTTATTGATTTTGATGATTTAACTAGTTTAGACAATTCTTCCTCCCCAATAGCAATTAATTTTTCTTCAGGGACACTAAAATGTATTGTACAGTGGTACCTTGAGATACGAAATTAATCCGTTCCGAGGCGGCCTTCTTATAATAAGTTTTTTGTATCTTGGAACATATTTTACATGTAAAATGGCTAATCCGTTCCAAGCCCTCCAAAAACACCCCATTAAATTTCATAATAAAGCTAAATTGACCTATAAACAATGAAATAGCGTGAAATGTCGAAGCTTACCTTTCGAGTGAGGCTATCTCCGAAAGTGGCGGCAGTGGAGGAGGAGGACAAACGGCAGATAACGTACGTACATACACTTAACTTTACAAAAACATAAAAAATTTAAAGTTTCGGGTGCGGAGTGGCTGAGCTAAAGCATGCCAGCACGTACGTATAGAAGATGCATGATGGGAGGGATGCTGTCCAATTAGAGAGAAGGATCTCTAGCATCAGGAACCAATGGGAGAGCAGGAGGATGGTAGCGAGTCTACTATAACTAAGATGGCGGCGTGCGGCGCGAGTTTCAAAATTGTTATGGGGCGAATCTCGGACTTTCAGAAACCTTTCGTATCTTGAAAACTTTTCGTGTGTAGAGCAGTAAAGTAAGTAAATTGAGCCTTTCGGATCTTGAGGTACTACTGTACTTTGAGGTACTACTGTATTTTGTGATATTGTGACAGTTGCATGGTTATAATTTTCTCTCTAATATTATGAATTTTGCAAGTAAAGAAGTCCATGAAGTCATTACTGCTGTGCTGTTTTAAAGCATCTGGGGTTGAGGCTTTATTTCTTGTTAGTTAAGTCACTATATCAAATAAATACCTAGGGTTGTATTTGTTTTCTTCAAAGAGGGTAGAAAAGTAAGCAGATCAAGCTGATTTTAAGGCCTTTCTGAATACAATAGAGCTTTCTTTCCATGAAATGCGAAAAACCTCAAGCATAGTTCTTTTCCAGCTCCGCTCCATTTTTCTGGCTGCTCTCTTGAGGGCCCGTGTGTGTTCGTTGTACCACGGTGTTGGACTATTTTCTTTAATCTTCTTTAAGTGCAACGGAGCAACAGTGTCTAAAGTGCTGGAAAAGAGAGAGTTAATAGTTTCTGTTGCAACATCAAGTTCTTCTAGGCTATCTGGGATGTTAAGTAGATCAAACTGATCAGGAAGATTATTTATAAAGCTATCTTTTGTGCTATAAGTGATAGTTCTATTATATTTATAACAGGGAGTTTGTTTTTCGACTTTGGCTAAAGGTAATCTACACGCAACTAAGTAATGATCTGAGATGTCATCGCTCTGCTGCAGAATTTGAACAGTATCAACATTGATCCCATGCGACAATATTAGATCTAAAGTATGACTACGAGAATGAGTGGGTCCTGATACATGTTGTGTAACTCCAATAGAGTTTAAAATGTCTCTAAATGCCAATCCCAATGCGTCTTTTTCATGATCTACATGGATATTAAAATTACCGACAATTATGACTTTATCTGCAGCCATTACTAATTCTGAGAGAAAATCAGCAAATTCTTTGATAAAATCTGGTGCCCTGGTGGCCTGTATAGAATAGCCAGCTCAAAAGTTAAACAGGAATTATTACTTGCACTAGATAATTTTATATTAAGGACCATCACTTCAAAAGAATTATGTTTCAAATTAGACTTTTGAGCAGTACTGATCGTGTTACTATAAATTACAGCAACACCTCCTCCTTTACCTTTCAGACGAGGCTCATGTTTATAACAGTAATCTTGAGGGGTGGACTCATTTAAAGTAATATAATCGTCTGGTTTTAGCCAAGTTTCTGTCAAACACAGTACATCTAGTTTATGTTCTGTAATCATATCATTTACAATAAGTGCTTTTGAGGATCGTATATTCAGTAACCCAAGCTTTATCATTTGTTCATTTGTGTTATATCCATTCTTAGTTGTTTGTAAATCAATAAAAAAATTTACCCTTATTTGCTAATTCGGGGAACAGACACAGTCTCTATAGGATATCTAGGAGAAAGAGTCTCTATGTGTTGGAATTTATCTGAACTCTGTGACGTGAGACAGCTAGCAGACGATGGGTTTAGCCAGTTTGTCTGCTTCCTAACCTGGACCCCAGTTAGTCAAGGTTCAGCTCTAAGACTATGTGCCAAATTACTAGAGAGAAGAGCAGCACCATCCCAGGTGGGATGAATAACATCTCTTTTCAACAGGTCAGGTCTGCCCCAAAAACTTTTCCAATTGTCAATGAACCCTATGTTATTCTGCTGGCACCACTTAGACATCCAGCCATTGAGTGAGGATAATCTGCTAAGCATCTCATAACTCTTGCGCATAGGAAGAGGGCCAGAGCAAATTACAGTGCCTGACATCGTGCTTGTGAGTTCACACACCTCTTTAATATTAGTTTTAGAGAAGTTTTAGTTTTTGGACATCATTAGCGCCGACGTGATTAACAATCTTTGAATATTTATGATTAGCCTTAGCCAACACTTTTAAATTTGCTTTGATGTCAGGCGCTCTGGCTCCCGGCAAACATGTGACTATTGTGGCTGGAGTCTCTATTTTCACATTCCGAGTAATAGAATCGCCAATCACTAGGGCACTTTCAACAAGTTTCTCAGTGAGTGCGTCACTGAGTGGGGAGAACCTGTTTGATGATCTAATCGGAATGGAACAGTGGTTTTTTGACTCGCGATTATGCCGTCTCACAGTCATCCAGTTGCCCTGCTGCACGGGCTCTAAAAACCAGAACCGAACAATGTACAGGGTTTGCTAAGCTAGTCGCATCCAAAGTAGTATCTACAGCCCTTGCATTCTTACTATCCTCGATTAAAGTTTGGATGCATGTCTCTAATTCTGAGATCTTCTATGTCAGCCTGAATATGTCCCTACATTTATCACATGTGAAGCGCTTAATGCTGCCAGAGACAGACAAACTATACATGAAGCAGACAGTACATGTAACAATTACAGGAGAAGATGACATGACTCACCTTGTTTGTTGATCCAATTCACCAGTTGTTTGATGAACTCGGAAAAAAGGCGTGAGCGAGAAAACGCTGTATGCACGGACAGTAATTAAGTAAGATAGCACAATGCTAACGCGTTTAGCAACTTAGATTAAAGCTGACAATTACAATTTATTAAATAATCTAGTATTGTATTTAGCAATGTGAACGAACGTCGAGGATGTGAACGAACATCGATTAATTGTCTTCTTAATCCTGTATTAAAAATCTATCCGTCCGTCCATCCATCCGTTTCTCAACAAGCAGTGTGTATATAATGAGTTTGTCATTTCTTTAATGTGTTTGTCCTCAGGCGTGGCAGTTTGCTCTCAACTTTGACAGTGAGGAAGAAGAAAAGCGCTTCAAGAATGCAATTAATGAACTTCTGGCTAGAAGAAAGAAGAAAACCGGTAAATACAACAGCACAGCAGGCTATATCTTTCCTTAACTTCACTTGTGTTCTTCTGATTTGTCGAATGACTCAGCAACTTCTGCCGGGATAAAGTATTTTCCGGAAAAAATAATGTTAAATATCTCTCGGATCTTCTTACACCATTAGAACATTCCTTCCTGTTCTGTAACTGTTAACATTAACCTTACAGTTGAAGTCATACAGTGATGAATTTAGTAACAGTTATCTTAATTTTGTTGTTTACTAATGAATTACATGAATGCTAATTCTGTCTAAACTAAACTTAACATAAGACTGACTTAACATAAGTTTACCGATTAAAATGTTTTTATGTTGGCAAATTCTTGGAATATATGCTTGGAATATATGTTAAATAATCAAATTGCGAAAATAAATTTCCAGGTCATGTTTCACCCCAAAATCAAAAAGAAAAATGTATATTTTAATGTCAGTCTATTTTGCTGTTCACATTATAAACGCGGCGCATCGCTTCAGAACCACATGCATGCGCTGCAGTTAGTGCTACATGTGTCATGATGGAGAAGCGCACACTGACGCGGGTTCAATGGAAGTTTTATTTGAATAGGGCACAAAGTGGTGAACTGGTGATAAAGTGCAACAGGTAGTGTGAATGACAGCTTATCTGGATGTGGAAGCAATGCTGAGTCTTGGAGAACACAAGAAGAGTTTTCATGCGTGGAACAGACACAGGGATTCTCATGGAGACAATCTAGGCATACTGAGACGAGACACTGGTTTCTGTGTGAGGGCAGGTGATATAGTGTCAGTGATTGGGGACAGGTGCAGGGATCAGTGTTTGGGTAACTGGGAGCGAGGGGGAGGAGTGTGAGAGTCTGGGGCAACATGGACACTGACAGTTAACACGCTATAAAAAATATTAACATTTTATATTAGAAAAAGTGTTTGATGGCATCAGTGAATGCATTATTTAAACATTTCTTTTATTTTGACTTTTTCAGTACCAAAATGTCCTATGGCTCGTAAGAAGAGCTTACTCAAAGCTGACATCAGCACCCCGAGCAATTTTCGGTGAGTTTACTTTGATAAACAGAGCAACTTGGAGTTGATATTAGTAATGATCATAGTAAAGATGAGTGAAATATGATTTCAGGCACACTGGGCATGTAGGATGGGATCCCAACACAGGCTTTGATGTGAGTTCCACTTCCTGTTTGCTTTCATTGTGAAACACATAAATCCGCATAAACGAAATTGGACTTCTGACGCTGTTTTTCATGTTTCATACAGTAAAGCTGCTTTTTAATTAACTAAAATAATGTTTTTCAAACTTTTTATATACTGCAACACAAGAAGTAGAAGTTAATTCTGATTTTAATTAGAATCAAGTTGTGTTTTTGATTCTTTCTGTTAATTTGTTTACGGTTGACTCTTTGTTTCACGCTCAGTTGAATAACCTGGATCCAGACCTAAAGAACTTGTTTGATATGTGTGGCATTTCTGAGGCCCAGCTCAAAGACAAAGAGACGTCTAAGGTCATCTATGACTTCATTGAGAAGAAAGGAGGAGTAGAGGCTGTAAAACAGGAACTTCGACAGCAAGGTGAGTCCAAGAGTTTCGGTGCTGATATTACAACTAGATCTGAGCAATGATGATCAAATGTTGTACTACAATAGAGTCATTTTTAACTAATAATGTCGTCTGGTTGTTTACTTTCCCTTTTGCATGAGTCTGCAATGATAAAAAGAAACCCAATCAGAAGGCTTGCCTCCAAGTTACTGTTACTTCAAGACTGTGGGCTGATGATGTGTCGCTGTCCACTTCTTTATGTTTGAGCCTTAAGAAGACTTTTTTTGTGATCTTTTATTTATTTTTTTATGACAAAATAATGAGTTTTACTAATTCGTTTATTTAATTTAGAGGAGGCAGTATCTTCAAGTAAAAATAGATCTTCCAATGATGCAGCATCTTCAAGACAAAACCTTAGACCTGCAGCATCATCCAGTGATATGAAATCTGATTTTAGGCACACTGGGCATGTAGGATGGGATCCCAACACAGGCTTTGATGTGAGTTCCTTTTCCTGTTTGCTTTCATTGCGAAACACATAAAGCTGTGATGAATAAACGAAATTGGACTTCTGACGCTGTTTTTCATGTTTCATAAAGTAAAGCTGCTTTTTAATTAACTAAAATAATGTTTTTCAAACTTTTTATATACTACAACAGAAGTTACAAGTAGAAGAAGTTACAAGTAGAAGTTAATTCTGATTTGAATCAAGTTGTGTTTAGATTCTTTCTGTTTGTTTGTTTACGGTTCACTCTTTGTTTCACTCTCAGTTGAATAACCTGGATCCAGACCTAAAGAACCTGTTTGACATGTGTGGCATTTCTGAGGCCGAGCTCAAAGACAAAGAGATGTGTAAGGATATCTATGACTTCATTGAGAAGAAAGGAGGAGTAGAGGCTATAAAAAAGGAACTTCGGCGAGGTGAGTCCAAGAGTTTGGGTGCCGATATTACAAGTAGATCTGAGCAATGATGATCAAATGTTGTACTACAATGGAGTCATTTTTAAATAATGATGACGTTGTCACAGTCATGTCGTGTTTCGTCACTTTCGTCACTGTGATCCTTCTGTATTTACGTCCTTCACGTCAGCCACTCCCCATGTTAGTAGTTCAGGTGCTCCCCATTATCCTGCCTATTTAAACCCTCATTTTCTCCCTTGTCTTTGTCGATTGTTGTAACCAGTTTCAAGTCTGTTCTCTGTGTGTGGATGCTCTTTCTGGGTATTCTATGTATTCCGAGTTTTTGCACTGTTTAGTGCCGTTTTTGTTTCTCCGTTGTAGAATAAACGTGTGTGTTTTCTGTTGGATCTCCGTGTCTCCTCGAGCTTCCGCATCGCACACCTCCTCGTTAACGTTACAGAACAATCGACCAGGTTGGTCGGCCACTAAAGACTTTCCAGGATGGATCACAGCATCACTCCTCCTTCTGGCCTTCTGGTCCAGCGGTCTCGTTGGAGCTACTCGGTCCGTTGGCTCCACCCTGGACTTTTTCCTGTGCCTGGCCCCTTGTCCCACCTGCTCCACCCTGGACTGTTTAGTTACTGTGGACTCATGTTTTTTGTTCCATGTCTGTTCTGTCCTCCCCCTGGTCCCCCTCCTCCCTCTGCGGTTGGTCCAGTTTAAGCACGAGGTCGCACCTTCCGGGAGGAGGAGCTACGGTCACAGTCATGTCGTGTTTCATTACTTTCCGCCTGTGTGATCCTTCTGTGTTTCTGTCCTTCACGTCAGCCACTCCCCTTGTTAGTAGTAGTAGCTCCTCGTTATCCTGCCTATTTAAACCCTCATTTTCTCCCTTATCTTTCAAGTCTGTTCTCTGTGTGTGGATGCTCTTTCTGGGTATTCTAAGTATTCAGAGTTTTTGCACTGTTTAGTGCCGCTTTTGTTTCTCAGTTGTAGAATAAAGTGTTTTCTGTTGGATCTCCGTGTCTCCTCGAGCTTCCGCATCGCACACCTCCACGTTAGCGCTACAGTCGTCTGGTTGGTTACTTTCCCTTTTGCATAATTCTGCAATGATAAAAAGAAACCCAATCAGAAGGCTTGCCTCCAAGTTACTGTTACTTCAAGACTGTGGGCTGATGATGTGTCGGTGTGTCCTTTTACTTATTTGTTGATGACAAAATAATTAGTTTTACTAATTAGTTGAATTATGTAATTTAGAGGAGGCAGCATCTTCAAGGAAAAATAGATCTTCCAATGATGCAACATCTTCAGGACAAAACATTAGACCTGCAGCATCATCCAGTGTTAAACATCACCCTCAGGAGGTACACAAGCAAAAGCTAAACTGAACAATAATCAATTACTTTCACAAAATTGGCCCTGCATCATTTTTTGTCTTTAATGTTTAGGCACTTGAGGACCAGTGCCCAATATGCACAGGAACATTTCCAGTTTCAGAATTAGAGTCGCATGCAAGCTTTTGTGGAGAAAGGTAATGGTAATAATGGTTTACATTAAAGCTTAAAGTCACCTAAAAGTGCCATTCTCTGAAGCCATATGATAACTGCATGATGTAAAAAATGCCCAAATGCAGTTATTTAAAACTCTGTATAACTGTATACAGAGACCAAATGAAATGTAGCAATGGCGAAAACAATGATAAAATCATAAAAGTTGTTCTGTGGTTCTCTGGGTCTGGAATGGCATGAGTTTGAGTGATGATTTTCAGGTCTTTAAGTGTTTCAGTAAAAAAAAAAAATGCTGTATATACATGAATTAGTATCTTTTTGTTTCTTTTTTAAATACATTAGTCTGGATGGAGAGCCAGAAGAGGTACCGGGTTCTGATTTGGGTCACATCTCATGGTAACTTTCCTGACTATGTTTATTGCTTCGGTTCTAATTAGTACATTGCACAGGTCATAAAAAGACAAATCATTTTTCTTTTGTTCTTTACAGTAAGGAGGATGTGATTCGTCATGTAGCAGCACAGATAAACATCACAAAGACATTTGAAATCTGTGTGTCACGAGACAACATGATTGAAAGAAGTCTGAAGCTGTGGAAACGTCAGAAAACAGGAAGCCCTGTCAATCCCTTGAAAATCACCTTTCTGGGAGAGTCGGGAGTTGACACAGGGGCGCTGAGGAAGGAATTTCTGTCCAGTGTGTAGTTTGCTTTAATCACTCATTCAGCAGACATGTACAGATGTTTAAAATAGTTCAACAATTTCTTTATTATAAAACATTGCCTGTCTGCATCTGAAATCACCACAGCCTCTCTCTAGCCTAATGATATTTCATCTTTTGTTCTGGAATTAGCGATGGTTGCTGGCATCGAAGAACGTCTCTTTGAAGGTGATGCGAAGAGCGGAAAGATGCCTAAGTACTCCCTCAATGATCTGGATAATGAGCTGTTCAGGTGTGTGTCTTGCCTTTAGATTTTGGCTTTGCTTCATAATCACACAGTTCATTTTCAGTAGGTTACTCACCCTCGTAGTGTTGCAAACCGTTCTGTTTTCTGCTGAATAACAACAGAAAAGATTATTTTTTTTGAAGAATGTTTCTGTCCATATAAAATAATTAATTTGTGTTTTAAACCTCATTTATGTTTATTATATGTACAAAAACAGATGAGACATTCTTCTGAATATCTTATTTTTCTGTAGAAGGAAAAGTTTGGAATATCCCAAGAGTAAATTAATTAAGATATATTTTCTTTATTTGAAATAACACCCAGTACGTATACACTAATCATAAAACTATACCAGTCTACATTCACCTAAAGGATTATTAGGAACACCTGTTTCTCATTAATGCAATTATCTGATCAACAAATCACATGACAGCTGCTTCAGTGCATTTAGGGGTTGGTCCTGGTCAAGACAATCTCCTGAACTCCAAACTGAATGTCAGAATGGGAAAGAAAGGTGATTTAAGCAGTTTTGAGCGTGGTATGGTTGTTGCTGCCAGACGGGCCGGTCTGAGTATTTCACAATCTGCTCAGTTACTGGGATTTCATGATTTACTCAGATTCATGCAAAACCATTTCTAGGGTTTACAAAGAATGCTGTGAAAAGGGAAAAGCATCCAGTATGCGGCAGTCCTGTGGGAGAAAATGCCTTGTTGATGCTAGAGGTCAGAGGTCATGGGCGACTGATTCAAGGTGATAGAAGAGCAACTTTGACTGAAATAACCACTCGTTACAACCTGGGGTTTGCAGCAAAGCATTTGTGAAACCACAACACGCACAACCTTGAGGCGGATGGGCTACAACAGCAGAAGACCCCACCGGGTGCCACTCATCTCCACTACAAATAGGAAAAAGAGGCTACAGTTTGTACCAGCTCAACAAAATTGGACAGTTGAAGACTGGAAAAATGTTGCCTGGTCTGTTGAGTCTCGATTTCTGTTGAGACATTCAGATGGTAGAGTCTGAATTTGGCACAAACAGAATGAGAACATGGATCCATCATGCCTTGTTACCACTGTGCAGGCTGGTGGTGGTGGTGTAATGGTGTGAGGGATGTTTTCTTGGCACACTTTAGGCCCTTTAGTGCCAATTGGGCATCATTTAAATACCACGGCCTACCTGAGCATTGTTTCTGACCATGTCCATCCCTTCATGACACCATGTGTCCATCCTCTGATGCTGCTTCCAGCAGGATAATGCACCATGTCACAAAGCTTGAATCATTTCAAATTGGTTTCTTGAACATGTCAATGAGTTCACAGCACTAAAATGGCCCCACAGTCCCCAGATCTCAACCCAATAGAGCATCTTTGGGATGTGGTGGAACGGGAGCTTCGTGCCCTGGATGTGCATCCCACAAATCTCCATCAACTGCAAGATGCTCCTATCAATATGGCCAACATTTCTAAAGAATGCTTTCAGCAGCTTGTTGAATCAATGTAGAATTAAGGCAGTTCTGAAGGGGAAAGGGGGTCAAACACAGTATTAGTGTGTGTTCCTAATAATCCTATAGGTGAGTGTATATTAGTATCAATAACTGTTATCCATACATAAAACACTATATATCTCTAGAGTTGCAGGTGAAATATTTGCTGTGAGCATTGCCCAGGGAGGACCGGCACCACGGTTTATGCAAGAGTGGTGTTACCAATACCTTGTTACTGGTGACATTAAAACAGATGGTGTGCATGACACAGGGATATCTCCACTAATCAAAATGGTAGGACTTGTTGAAAGAATTTCATTAGATATTTTATATATATAGATATAAATTGGATTTGGATCGTTGGATTTGATTCGTTGGTCAATTTGGCAGTAAACAATGCTTGTTAATATTTGTTAAAGATACAATTTTACTTGTAGATTGAAGATGCATCTGACTTGTCCAACTACACAAAAGAAATTCTGGACTGTGGCTACACTGGACCAATAAGTAATGACCACAAGCAAAGCATATTAAGGTATGTGAGAAATGTACATGTGTATCAACTCTTAACTGTATTACAATGCATGGCATTTTACAATATGGTATATTTGAAGCAGATGAAATTGAGCAAAATTGCACTTGTTTGATGGAAGTCTTATATATATATATATATATATATATATATATATATATATATATATATATATAATGTATGTATATATGTATATATATATGTATGTGTATATATATATATGTATGTATATATATGTATATATATATATATATGTATATATATATGTATATATATATATATATATATACAGTAATACCTCGGTTTACAAGTTTAATTCGTTCCAAGAGCGAGCTCGTAAACCAAAATGCTCGTACACCAAAACAAATGTCCCCATAGGAATGCACTAAAAAACAATTTATCAATTTTAATACATTTTTTTTCATTCCACACCACCACAAATGCCCATTTTAAATAGTTTTTTGGTTTTACCCTATTAATTGCAGTTAAAATTATAACCATTAAGATCTCATTTAAATACAAATTAATAATTGACAATTAAACTCTAAAAATACTTGACAATTTACTGTAATGCACTTCAACTGAGGAGACGAGAGGAGGTAGGAGGGGGGAGCAGAGAAAGCAAGGATTCAAGTGCAAATGAGTAAATTTATTATAATAGTGCAGAAAACAAATGAAGTGATAATCCAGAGTGAAAGTCGTGGAACATGGGAGAAGGGGGAGCCGCTAACGAATGCATGGGAGCCGCGAATGAAAGAATGCACGGGAGCCGCGAACGAACGAACGCACGGGAGCCACGAAGGAAAGCAGGGAGGTAGGCAGATGATATGATATCATATGATATGATGATATCAGTGACCACACACACACAGGCAGAACTAGGAGACAATGAATTCATGAACCCTGACAGTTACTGCTTAGAGGTACTGTACGTGTATATTTCACTACGTGAACAATAGCGATCACAATTAATTAATGTTAACAACAGGAGGTAAAACCGTTGTAAATCACTTATAAAAGTATCACTATGGTGAATGATGCAGCCAAACCAGACGGCGCTGAGAGAATGAACGAGTGAAGGGGTGATAAAGGGGTTTGAACCGTAACGGAAAAGAATGGAAAAAACCAGTGAACCTGAGTGACTGAGGGAGAAAGACACTTGTTCTCGTCTCAGCATTCTGCGCATGAATGAGCAGGGCGGAGCCACGGGACACAGCAAATCTGCAGGCAGACCCAGTCAGCTACACAATGAGTATTTTTATTCAATCCGAGCACAGATAATGAGTCGTATTACTCGTATGATACTCGTACTCGGCAAAAGTGCTTTATCCGTACCGGATACTAGTTTCAGCCGAGTATCCGGCTCAACTCTAGTGTTTAGGATATTTCCAGTAAAAATGCACGTGACGATGCTGAGTGTTAGGACTTTTCCACACAAAAATTTGCGTGGGCGAGGGAAATGTTTTCTCGTACACCCTCCATGCTCGTACACCAAGTCGCTCGTAAACCGAGGTATTACTGTATATGTATATTTAAATACATACAGACTCACACATAATAGTAGTTCTTAAATTTATGCTTCTATAAAACGCTTTTATCCAAAGCGACTTACGTTGCATTCAAGAAACACATTGAATCAGTTCTTGCTTTCCCTGGGATTGAACCCATGACCTTGATGTTGCAAGCACCAATCCTCTACTGATTGAGCTACAGGAAAGCTCTTTAAGTTCTTTAAACAATAAATTAATTTTAATTACACAAATAACTTACTAAATAACTTACAAATAATGTACTTTGGAGTTTTGAATGCATTTTAATACAGTTCAATTGTTTGTCCTTCCAGAGCACTTGCTCTACATATTACGACCAAACGCATCCCGATGCTGCAACAACTGCGTAAGGGCCTTGAGATATACGATCTTATCAAAGTCATGCAGAAAAACCCACAGGAGTGTCACGATCTCTTTGTCATTGGATGTAATGACAAAGTATGTAGAAATACTGACTTGAGCATTTATTTTTTGGGGTTTTGTACTATGGGACATTACACTTTTATGGGACATAAAAGTGGGACATTACAAATATTAAAATCAATTTTTTTTGCTTTTGGTGTTTAGGTTGACTCCCATTACATTTTATCCCACCTGGCCCCAGAGATGAGCCCAACTGGTTCCAGTAAACAAGTGAAAGAATCAAAAATCATGGAATTCTTTCAAGATTTCCTACTTGAACTTGAAGGTATGGACTAAAAAGAAAAAGCGCAATGGTCTTTGATATCCAGGTGTATATGTGCTTCTGTAGTTCTCCTTGTATAAGGGAATCAATAAAGTAAAACATTAATTCTAATTTCCTCTATTTCTTCTGAAGACACACAACCAGAAGAAGGGGCAGCGGGGGGAGAAGGCTTGTCTGAACCAAAGATCATGCAGTGGATGACTGGACAAGCTCACAGGCATCTGCTCATATCAGACAGGGAGACATTTAAAATAGTTATTAAATTTGACCATAACTGTCTACAGCACAAGCCAAACCACACCGTGTGTTACCCGATTGTCAGTGCTTGCACCAATACCATAACATTCCCCACAGTCCATATGGTGGATTACGAGTCTTTCAAAACACTTGCAAACCGCTGTTATGTACGGCGCACGCTTTGACAAAGAGTAGCAGATTTGCTGGAACTGTCTACCATAGAAAAGCACAGTTCATTGATTCATGGATACCATTGCTTATGATGTTCACTCTTTACACATATAGTCTTTGGAATGTTTTTAAAGCGATAGTTCATGTAAATCAAAGCACTTATTCTTATGATGTTCACTCTTTACTTACTCTTTGGGATGTTTTTAAAGCGATAATTTATTTATAGCAAAGCACTAATTCTTACAATCTTATATACTCTTTGGAGGAAGTCAAGTTTACTTTCATTCTTTGGAACACTTTGGAATATTTTTTAATCTTTGCAACACTTTGATCTTTTTTAAGAAACCTGAGTGATTTCTATCCCTCCATTGACGGCTATACGACAACCGTTTTGAGGCTTCAAAATGTTCAAGAAGAGATTATAAAACTAATCCATTTCAATTGAGCAGTTTGGTCAAAAACTTTATGAAGAGACACGTTCGGTTTATATGAAGAACAGATTGAATTTGGGCTTTTTTTAGATTCTGCTTTTTTTTGCTTTTAGCTGTCAGTAGAGGGACAGAAATCACTCCGATTTCATTAAAAAAGATCTTCATTTGTGTTCCAAAGACAAATAAAAGTCTTACGGGTTTGGAGTTACATGAGGGCGAGGAACTAATGAAATAATCTAATCAATCAGGCAATTCCTTGTGTTGGGAGCCACAAACAAAAAAGTTCCTTACTGTAGTTTATTTTTCATGTTTTCTCAATGAGGGTAAGAGACATTAAATTACTTTCATAAATCAAAGTCAATTTAAATTGCATTTGAGTCAAACCTGAGCAGGACATTTTCTTTTCATATTTGTGTCAAACAGAACATCTATCTTCTACAAGGTGAGGTAAAGTAGCATGATCTTCATGTGACCAGGGCAAGGTATCTTTGAGAGAACAATTACAAGAACAGTTCCCTTACAAAGTACCATAGGACAGTATGGGTTTTGTTTACCTTAGTCTTGTATACCTCTGTAAAATCATGCTCTGAAAATCATCCCAATATTCCAAAGCCCATTGGGAGACACATTTCCCTCCATTCACGAGGGTTTCATATGTCTATGAAAATTCTGCAAATCTGTGTATATTCTGGGGATGAAAACATAAGGATAAACTATCATTATATCATGGACAGATCCAGTCCTTGATTACGATTTGGGTACTAGGAGCCAAGTACAGTTACTACACATATGTAGCAAAGTTTCATCAAATGATCAGGCAGCTACAAAAATGTAATAACTTATTGATTGCAAACAATTCTTCCTTCAAGTAATGCAACTCTTCAGCAATGTTTAGCAGATGCAATGAGGTCACAGGTATGTCTAAATACTTTAAAATACCGTAAAAAAGGAAAACATTCTTTTTACTGTAATATCTGTGAAGACAACATTTATTTGGAAAAGGATCACATACAGATACTTTAATAACAAAAAACATTAAAGACAAACTGTTATGTTCTGAGGGCATCCATATATCCACTCCATGAAATTCCCCAAAGCTGTTCTGGCTTTGTAATTCCCAGCAACATCCAGGTCAAAGATCAGTTCATGAGTCCCTGAAGGCTAGTCAAGTCAAGTCACCTTTATTTATATAGCGCTTTTTACAATACATATTGTTTCAAAGCAGCTTTACAGTGGTCACATGAAAAAAATAAAAACAAAGTTGGTTCTGGCTGAACAGCAGCTCTAAAAGAGCAGGCGAATCAATAAAATTGAAAAATATTAAGTGTTAAGTTTCCCCAACTAAGAAAGCCATAGGCGACAAGAACATAAACTCCAGCAGGTGACGGAATGACTAAAGAATGGAATGGAGAAAAAACCTTGAGGGAAACCAGGTTAAGGCGAGGGACCAGTTCTCCTCTGGCCAACAGCCAAACAGTGCATGATTATTGTATTGACAACATTTCAAGTCCAATATTAAGTCCAATTTGGTCTGGTTGGAGATTCATGATCTTCACAGGGGAGGGTCTAGTAGAGTCACGGTCTCCGCAGACACTTCAGGGCAGTGCTGTGCTCGTGTCCAGGTTTAGGTCCTTCATCTGATCTGGATACGGCCCGGATCCGGCTGACCATGGTAACCTCGGAATAAACAGAGACTAATATCAGCGTAGATGCCTTTCTTCGTCTGATGTATCGAGTACATCAGATGTTTTGGGAATGTTCCCGGTTCCGGCTGACCTAAATTATGCAGACTAACAATCATTTTATATGATTTGGATTAAAAATGTGTGTATAATGTGTATGCCAGGTTGAAGAGATGTGTTTTTAGTCTAGATTTAAACTGACAGAGTGTGTCTGCTTCCCGAACTGTAATAGGAAGACTGTTCCAGAGTTTAGGAGCTAAATAGGAAAAGGATCGACCACCAGCAGTTGACTTTGATATTCTAGGTATTATAAGCTGGTCAGTATTTTGGGATCGCAATAGAGGTGAAGGACTATAATGTGTTAAGAGATCGCTCAAGTACTGGGGAGCTAAACCATTTAATGCTTTGTAAGTAATTAGCAAGATTTTAAAATGTATTCGGTGTTTAATAGGAAGCCAGTGCAGGTTTGACAGAACTAGAATAATATGCTCATACTTCCTGGTTCTAGTAAGAACTCGAGCTGCTGTATTTTGGACCAGTTGGAATTTGTTTATTAAGCGTGCAGGGCAACCACCTAGTAGAGCATTACAATAATCTACTCTTGAACTCTTGAACTCATGAACTCATGAACGCATGAACTAACTTTTCCGCATTTGTCTTTGAGAGCATATGTCGCAATTTAGATATATTTTTAAGATGGAAAGATGCGGTTTTACAGATGTTAGAAATGTGGCTTTCAAATGAAAGATTGGTATCAAAGAGCAAACGCAGGTTTCTAACTGACGATGAAGACTTGACAGGGCTGCCATCGAGTGTTAGGCAGTAGTCTAGGTTATTACGCGCAGAAGTTTTTGGTCTATTAATTAGAATCTCTGTTTTTTCAGAATTAATAGGTAGAAAGTTATTAGTCATCCAATTTTTTATATCAGTTATGCATTCTGTTAGTTTATTGAATTGATAGTTCCCACATGACGTCACACATACGGGCACTTTACAGCCGTCCGCCATCTCGATAGGCAGAAGCAGCGTTCATAATGGTAGTTTGTGTTTAAAAACACTTTTGACTTGAAGCATGTACATATTTGCATTAATTCAATCCTTGACATTTCCAACAGCCTTGAAGCTGGGGCCAAAACTTTAGCAAGGTGGTTGTTGACTGCCTGGCCAACTTATCTTAGAGCCCAGGTTCAAATCGATTCTCTGAACTGCGTGACAAGCATGACGCGTCGCCATGGAAACAACAAGCAGAAACAAAATCTTTACCGCAGATTTCCCATGCGTTTTTGTTTATATCAGTCACGGCGGGTTTAATAATGACCACTGAAAGACGAGCGAGGTGTGGGAGTATTTTAAAGTACGAGGAGACAGAAAAGTGTTTTATAAACTGTTCCACTGGACAGACACGGAAATGTTTGGAGAGACGAGCCGAAACAGCCAAATCATCGCGTCATTTACTACAACTGTCCGCCACTGTGATCACGTTCAGTTTAAATAAATATATAGATATATACTTTTTTTATTCTTTACCTGTTTATTGAACTCATTGTCACGGGTTTCACCATGGAAACCGACACACGCCTCTCGCTACATAATGCTGCAGAAGGTAAAGCGCGCCGCAGAAACGTGACCTTATTTCTGTCGGTTCTAACACTAGTCGGTTACAAAATTTTCGTTTAAACGACTAACAAATTAGTCGAAAAGCACATCCCTAATATTAACACTGGTTTACTTACTCGGCCTGTCACTAGTACTTTGTTGTTGACTCTCATCGACGAAACATCTTTTCCCCATCCAGTGAAGCATTGATTGTACGATTCCATTGCTTTCAAACTTCTAAGTTCTTCTGATGAGTAAGCACTTAATTTAGTGAATTTGTTCGTTTCATCAGGATGAGAAGAAATATAGAGCTGAGTATCATCAGCGTAACAATGAAAGCTAATGCCATGCTTCCTAATAACTGCACCCAAAGGAAGCATGTACAGGTACATTTACTGCTACAAACTGATAACGGTCAGATAAGTATGACTGGAACCAGGCTAATGCAACTCCACTAATGCCAACACAATTTTCGAGTCTAACCAGAAGGATTTTGTGGTCGATTGTCTCGGGTTACGAATGTAACCCTGGTTCCCTGAGGGGAACGAGACACTGCGTCTAGCGCTAGGGGAAATAGTCTTCCTCGGTCACGTGAAGATCTGTGCAACCAATGAGAGACGAACGCGTGCGAATGCGTCACTGCCGGCGGCTGCCGGTGACGTCATGAGCTAGAATATAAGAGCGCGTCCGAAACCCGGGCGCCTCAGCATGAATGTCTGAAGCGGGCACGGAGGCTCAAGGAGCTGAGGCAAAGACGCAGCATCTCGTTCCCCTCAGGGAACCAGGGTTACATTCGTAACCCGAGACGTTCCCTTTCAGGGAACTCGAGCTGCGTCTAGCGCTAGGGGAACGCAATACCAACGCCACCTCAGTGACGCCGGCCTCCGGGTGTGTCCCAGCTCACTGAGAGAGCACCCTAGTCCCCGGGGCGGCATCGAGGTCCAAATGGTAAAACCTCATAAAAGTGTGCGGCGAAGACCAGCCAGCCGCAGCACAAACATCAGATAAGGACACTCCGGAGAGGAGTGCCTTGGATGCCGCCATGCTCCTAGTGGAGTGGGCTCGGACCCTCAGAGGAGAAGCATGTCCGGCCGACTCGTAAGCTAAGCAGATAGCCTCGACTATCCACCTGCTTAAGGTTTGCTTAGAGGCAGGAGCCCCCTCAGGGGTCCCAAAGCAAATGAACAATTGGTCCGACTTACGCCAAGTGGCAGTCTTGAAAACGTAAGCGTCCAGTGCTCGCACTGGACAGACCTTGTTCTTGTGCTCCTGCTCATGATCATCAAATGGGGGAGGGCAGAAGGCCTGCAGCGTGATAGACCGAGCCACATCAGTGGGAACCTTGGGGACATAGCCTGGCCTCGGGTGGAGAAATGCCTTTACCATCCCGGGCGCAAACTCAAGACATGAAGGGGCCACTGAGAGGGCCTGAAGATCCCCGACCCTCTTGAGCGAGGTGATAGCCAGCAAAAGCAGGGTCTTAAGAGAGAGGTCCTTTATTGAGATTTCCTCTATAGGTTCGAAGGGTGCCTGGGACAGGCCTTGGAGTACCACAGACAAGTCCCAAGCCGGCACCCGGGTCTGTGCCGCAGGTCTCAGCCTTAGTGTGCCACGGAGGAAACGAGTGACCAGGGGGTCCCTGCCCAGGGATACCCCACCCAGAGGTACGTGGCAAGCCGCTATGGCAGCCACATAAACCTTCAAGGTGGAGGGGGACAGCCCTGCCACAAATCTTTCTTGCAGGAACTCTAGTACTTTGCCGACCTGACAGGTTACTGGGTGCAACTGCCTTTCAACACACCAGGACGTGAAAAGTTTCCACTTCAAGGCGTAGAGTTTCCTCGTGGAGGGAGGTCTGGACTGAAGGATGGTCTCGACAACCTCGGCTGAGAGACCAGATTCTATGAGCTGGGTCCCTTCAGGGGCCAGACCCACAGTTTCATTAGTTCTGGTTGCGGATATAGAATGCAACCCTCCGCCTGGGACAGAAGGTCCCTCCTGATTGGAATCTCCCAAGGGACTCCGTCTAGGAGGGATACCAGGTCCGAGAACCATATCCTGGATGGCCTAGCTTTTTTTGGGGGGGCCACCAGCGTGAGACGGACCTTGTCCCGGCGAATCTTGGCCAGAACTCCCGGGAGCAGAGCGATCGGGGGAAAGGCGTACAGGCGTGACCTCGGCCAATCCTGTACCATGGCATCCCGCCCCAGAGGCGCTGGATGCATTAGTGAAAACCACAGAGGGCAGTGGGTGTTCTCTACTGAGGCAAACAGGTCGACCTGTGCCTTGCCGTATCTTTCCCAAATCTGCTCCACCACATCGGGGTGGAGCCGCCATTCCCCTGGTCTTGCTCCCTGTCTCGATAAGGCATCTGCTCCCACATTCTGGACCCCCGGGATGTAGGCTGCCCTGAGAGACAACAACTTCCCTTGGGCCCAGAGGAGGATTTGCCGCGCCATCTTGTACAGTGGTCGCGAACGTAGACCTTGATTGATATATGCGACCGCTGTCATGCTGTCGGTGAACACAGTGACATGGTGGTCGCGAAGGTCCGGTAGGAACGCACATAGTGCTCTGCGGATCGCCAATAACTCTAACATGTTTATGTGCCAGGTCTGGTGCCGACTGTTCCATAGACCTTGTGAGGAGCGGTCCTTCATGACCGCCCCCCAGCCCGAGAGGGAGGCGTCTGTCGAGAGAGAGACTCTCCGAACCAGAGCCCCAAGCCTTGGGCCTTGAGACAGGAACCAAGAGTTCTTCAACATGCTCAAGGCGCGTAGGCATCGCCCCGTGACCTTGATAGTGCGTAGTGGATTCCCCTTCGGGGAAAACCCCTTGGTCATTAGCCACCACTGCAGGGACCTCATGTGCAGAAGGCCCAGTGGGATGATACTGGATGCCGCTGCCATGAGCCCTAACACCCTCTGAAAGTGTTTCACCGTGAGTGGCTGGCCTAGCTTGATGCTCTTGACGGCTGAACAAATAGCTTGGATGCGCTCGGGGGAAAGCTGAGCCGACATCGTGACTGAGTCCCAGATGACTCCCAAGAAAGTGGTTCTCTGAGCGGGAGAAAGTGCACTCTTCTTGGCGTTCAGCCTCAACCCCAGCTCCTTCATATGTGCGAGCACCACATCTCGATGTTGCTCCGCTAACTGCGGTGACTGCGCCAGAATAAGCCAGTCGTCGATATAATTTAAAACACGGATGCCCCGTAGCCGAAGTGGAGCTAGTGCAGCGTCCACGACTTTTGTGAACGTGCGGGGTGAGAGCGCTAGGCCGAACGGAAGCACCCGATACTGGTACGCCTTTCCCCCAAAGGCGAACCTCAGGAACTTCCTGTGTTGCGGAAGAATGGAGACATGGAAATACGCGTCCTTGAGGTCGACTGTGACAAACCAATCCTCGGATCTGACCTGCACTACGATCTGTTTGAGCGTTAGCATTTTGAACTTTAGACGCCTGACCGCACGATTCAAGAGACGCAAATCCAGAATAGGCCGCAACCCTCCATCCTTCTTTGGAACTAAGAAGTACCGGCTGTAAAAACCGGACTTGCTTTCTGCGAGGGGTACATGCTCGATGGCCCCTTTCGCCAGCAAAGTGTCTACTTCTTGCTCCATGACCAGAGCCTGCTGAGGGCCTACCACTGACTGTAGGACCCCCGAAAAGCGAGGTGGAGAAACCCCGAACTGAATGGCGTACCCTAAGGTTACCGTGCGCAGGACCCACTGAGAGATACCGGGTAGCCGTGACCACGCATCCCGGAATTCTACTAGGGGAACCAGCCTCCCTGGGCTGGCCTCTGGTACCAAGAACATATCCCCCACTGAGCCGGGGCTGATTCCGGAAACCCGGGAGGATTGCTCTAGGACCCTCTTTAAAGGGGGTGGTTTTCCCATGGCGGGCTGACTGTTGAGCTGCTCCAGGGACACACCACCTGGTTGCGGCTTGGCGTCAGGGCCGCTTACTCTTAGCCTTCTTAGCCTCCAGGACAACCCTTAGATCACCTTTACGACCTGCGGCTTTAACAGTGCCGTGGTGTGCAGGCACGATGCGGCTTGACTCGATGCTGAGTACGCCTTCCCCACCAAGGACGATGTGACGCGCATCGGCTTGGAGGGGAGCGCCAGAGCTTTAATGGAGGATGAAGAGCCTCATCCACTTTTTTCATCCCTCCATAACAATGATTTTGACCCCCTACTAAATTGCTATACATTCCGCTATTGCGTGTATGAACCTTTTCGGAGGCTGGCCTTCCCCAAGATCTAGATACCTCGGCATGCAAATCTGGTATAAAAGGCATTGTTCGGCGCGGGGGAGTGACGCGAACTGGTAAATAGTGCTCGTCCAACATACTTCTTCTGGGACGAGCGCTTCTGGTCTCTGCTGGCCAATCAAGTCCCAGACAAGAGACCGCTCGCGTCACAACCTCAACAAGCTCCTCAAATGCCGGCGAGGAGGGTGGCGATTCCTCCTCGGCCGGGCCAACACTAGCTAAATCCATCTCACTTTCTGAACTAGATAGAGCTAATGTTGGAGTCACAGCACGGGCACCTCTCTCGGAGTGCTCGTGACTGGGATCCGCTTGATCTCGCGAGAGCTGAGGTAAGGCGGGACCCACCCCAGCTGACTCGACAAGATCCATTTGTGATCCCCAGGAACGAGAACGCCGCAAAGCCTCGGCTGCTGCAGGTCCTGAACCACGGGGAACACTAGCCTGGGAGGCCTCTTTACAGACCGCCAGGCGGGAGCGGAGATCATGCAAGGAAAACCTCTCGCAGTCTTTGCAGCCGGCATTCTCAAGTGCCGACCGTGCATGCTCCTCTCCCAAACAGATTACACACATAACATGTGTATCCTTGCCTGTTATAAAACGAGGGCAAGGATGAACACACGGTGTGAACCTCTGTTCAATCGCCACATTTTCCACACTCATTCTGATTTTTTGATATCTCACACTCAAAAATCACTCTCGCCCAAACACAGCACGCTGAAGACATTCAGAGCTGAGGCGCCCGGGTTTCGGACGCGCTCTTATGCTCTAGCTCATGACGTCACCGGCAGCCGCCGGCAGTGACGCATTCGCACGCGTTCGTCTCTCATTGGTTGCACAGATCTTCACGTGACCGAGGAAGACTATTTCCCCTAGCGCTAGACGCAGCTCGAGTTCCCTGAAAGGGAATCATTTATAACTCTATTGAGAGCAGTCTCAGTGCTATGATATTGTCAGGAAAACGCAGACAGAGGATTCAATTGCGAAATGTAGATTTATTGTAGTGATGTGATAACATAAACAAAGTCCGGACAATACAGGCGGCGCAGGGACTCAATGGGCAGACAATAGGCGGTGCAGTGCAGTGTAATCCCAAAGTGCGTGGCGTGGAGGGTGAACACGGAACAGCAGACCGGGACACGAAGACACGCAGACGCTGGGTACAGGAACACGCTGACACCGGAGACGGAACACTGGAACACTGAAGAGGTCGACGTGGAACATGGGGAGACAACGACTCGACAACAAGGTAGTGGTGAGAGGGCACTAAATAGGCACAGGAAATTTGGATCAGTGTTATGAAGCGGTGGCAGTGATCAGTAACCACGCCTCCCACACTCACCACGCATGCATACACAGGCAGTAATAGAAGAAAATGAATCTGCGAACCGTGACAGATTGGTCTAAATCCTGACTGGAAATCCTCGTAGATGCTGTTTCCTTCTAGAAAGAAACATAGTTGTGAAGATATTGTCTTTTCTAGAATCTTTGACAAAAAAGGTAGATTTGATATCGGTCTGTAATTAACTAATTCTGTAGGATCAAGTTGTGTTTTTTTAATAAGCGGTTTAATTACGGCCAACTTAAAGTTTTTTGGTATGTATCCTAATGACAAAGATGAATTAATGATATTAAGAAGAGGATCTATGACCTCTGGAAGCATCTCTTTCAGTAGCTTAGTTGGTATTGGGTCTAGCATAGATGTTGTTGATTTTGATGATTTAACGAATTTAGACAATTCTTCCTCCCTGATGGCAATAAAGGAGTGGAATTTTTCTTCAGGGACACTACAATTTACTGTACTGTACTGTAGTTTAATTCGTTCCAGATCCAAACTCGTAAGTCAATCGGCTCGTATCTCAAACGAATTTCTCCCATTTAAAATAACTGAATTCGATTTAATCCGTTCCAGACCTATGAAAAATCCACAAACCATTGTAAATTATGAATAAAGATATGTTTTTAAATAACAAATAAACATGTATAATTAACAAATACATAACAAAATATGAAATAAAGAAATAAAAGAGTTATTTAGCATAATAGTCTTACTTTGGAGACAGACGAGTAAGGCTAAGAAGGTGAATGGCGAGGAGGAGGGAGGAGGAAAGGGATGTAGGCACTCTAGACCAGGGTTGGGCAAACTATAGTCTGCGGGCCATATTCGGCCCGTTGGGCTTTTTAATCCGGCCCGCCGAACTCGTCGAAATTGTATCAAACCTCCTTCATTTTACATTTCCGTGTAATGTATCTCTGTCGTGGCTGCAAACGGCAGTGGCGCTGAAGCTGTGGTCGAGAGTAGGCGTGTGTCGCAAACCCCTCTACATCCCCCCTCCCCGTCAACAATTGCAAACCGCGCTCATGCTCATCAGTGGCGCTGAAGTTGTGGTCGAGAGTAGTCATGTGTCGCAAACCCCTCTACACCCCCCCTCCCCGTCAACAATCGCGAACCGCGCTCAACCGCCCAGTCAACAATCGTGAACTGTTCTCACACGTCGGTAACACGTGCGAGTGAGAGAGAGATGCTCTCAAATGATGCTCGACCCTGTGCGCCAACTAGCGGGACGCTCCGGAAACATGGCTCGTATCTCAGATTTGGGCTCGTATCTTGAACGAAAATATGGCCCGAGCTCTGGCTCGTATCTCAAAAAACTTGTATATTAGGCTGCTCGTATCTCGAGGTTCCACTGTATTTTCTGAGATTGAAGTAGACGGTTGCATGGTTATAATTTTCTCTCTAATATTATGAATTTTGCATGTAAAGAAGTTCATTAACTCATTACTGCTGTGCTGTTCTAAAGCATCTGGGGTTGAGGCTTTATTTCTTGTTAATTTAGGCACAGTATCAAATAAATACATAGGGTAGTTTTTGTTTTCTTCTAAGAGGGTAGAAAAATAAGTAGATCTAGCTGAATGCAATAGAGCTGTCTTTCCATAAAATGCAAAAAAACCTTTAGCTTCATTTTTTCAGATTCAGATTTTTTATTTTATTTTTAAATCATGAATCTTTATGTAAAAAAAACGTGTCCCGTATTTTCATGTCACTACCAAAACACTGAATACATTGGCTGAAACCACACCCCTACATTTTTTATCAGGAAATATTCCTTTTTGAGTTAAATGTGTTCTAAAGTCTGTGTGTTGAAAATCTGTGTGTAACTTTAAGGAATGTCACTACCCAAAAAAATTTTTATGCTATTAAGAAAACTTTTTGGGATGTTATTCCATAAAATGTAGTTTTTATATGTTTACAACTGTTCTGACCATGTGCTGATTAGCATCCTCAAAATTATCTAAAATTGTCACTATCAAAACAGTGACAACCGAAACATGTCTTGAAGTTTCGGTTGTGACATCATTGTTTTGGTAGTGACAAAAGGGAACACATGATCCTTTATTAATCCGGAAAAAAATAAAATAAATTGTAAACTGTAAAAAATCCAACTTATGTTTTGTATGACATATTCAGCTTTTAAAGTTTATTCAACTATGTAACAGGGAAAAGGTTGAGATAACTCAAACAAAGTTTGTACAACTATTGGCCCTAAGTTGAGAAACTCAAAAATGTTCTGCAGCTGGTTGCCTTAAACTTTTAAGTTTTCTCAACTTTTTTTTACAGTGTACAGTTATGCAAACCATTACTACTGTAGTATGTTTTAGTAGTGTTTTAGTATGCAAGTTAAAACTATGTAATGTGATAAGGTTACAATTAAGGGTGGAGTCAATTATATGTAACAGTCCGACTCTCGTACCTGGCGGACCAGGGTTTGAGTCCCGCTTGGAGCGGGCGGTTCGAACAGGAGGGGTATATAGATGGGATGATAGCGTAGGATTTTTAGGTTGTTGTCAATAATGTTAATTTCTATGATATTAATGCCTAGACAAACTACAAGAGAGACAGAGAGTGTCTCTATGTGGTTCTGGATAATTATCTGAATGAATATGTTATACACTCACCTAAAGGATTATTAGGAACACCCGTTCAATTTCTCATTAATGCAATTATCTAATCAACCAATCACATGGCAGTTGCTTCAATGCATTTAGAGGTTTGTCCTGGTCAAGACAATCTCCTGAACTCCAAACTGAATGTCAGAATGGGAAAGAAAGGTGATTTCAGCAGTTTTGAGCGTCGCATGGTTGTTGCTGCCAGACGGGCCGGTCTGAGTATTTCACAATCTGCTCAGTTACTGGGATTTTCACACACAACCATTTCTAGGGTTTACAAAGAATGCAGTGAAAAGGGAAAAGCATCCAGTCCTGTGGGAGAAAATGCCTTGTTGATGCTAGAGGTCAGAGAAGAAAGGGCCGACTGATTCAAGCTGATAGAAGAGCAACTTTGACTGAAATAACCACTCGTTACAACCGAGGTTTGCAGCAAAGCATTTGTGAAGCCACAACACGCACAACCTTGAAGCGGAAGGACTACAACAGCAGAAGACCCCACCGGGTACCACTCATCTCCACTATAAATAGGAAAAAGAGGCACAATTGGCACAAGCTCACCAAAATTGGACAGTTGAAGACTGGAAAAATTTTGCCTGGTCTGATGAGTCTCAATTTCTGTTGAGACATTCAGATGATAGAGTCAGAATTTGGAGTAAACAGAGTGAGAACATGGATCCATCATGCCTTGTTACCATTGTGCAGGCTGGTGGTGGTGTAATGGTGTGGGGGATGTTTTCTTGGCGCACTTTAGGCCCTTAGTGCCAATTGGGCATCGTTTAAATGCCACGGCCTGCCTAAGCATTGTTTCTGACCATGTCCATCTCTTCATGACCTCGATGTACCCATCCTCTGATACTTCTTCCAGCAGGATAATGCACCATGTCACAAAGCTCAAATCATTTCAAATTGGTTTCTTGAACATGACAATGAGTTCTAAAATGTACTATGTAAAATGTACTAAAATGGCCCCACAGTCACCAGATCTCAACCCAATAGAGCATCTTTGGGATGTGGTGGAACGGGAGCTTCGTGCCCTGGATGTGCATCCCACAAATCTACATCAACTGCAAGATGCTCCTATCAATATGGCCAACATTTCTAAAGAATGCTTTCAGTACCTTGTTGAATGAATTCCACGTAGAATTAAGGCAGTTCTGAAGGCGAAAGGAGGTCAACACACAGTATTAGTATGGTGTTCCTAATAATCCTTTAGGTGCATATGTGCAACATAATTAGTTATTTGCATTAACATAAAATGTTGACTGTCTGATTCAACTATGGCAAACTAAGTATTGTGGTCACTACCAAAACATTACTGTCACCACCGAAAATGTGCAGTCACCACCAAAAACATGGAAAGTTTTGTCAAAAATAAAGTACAGACATACCTCGGTTTACGAGCGACTTCGTATACGAGCAAATCGGTGTACGAGCATGGAGGGTTAAATTGGTGTACGAGCATTGTATTGGTGTACGATACATTTTTTCCCTCACCCACGCACATGTTTTGTGTGGAAAAGTCTTAACACTCAGCATCATGGTGCGCATTTTTACAGGAAATATCCTAACGACAGCCTCTCATAAAACAGTCACGCAGTCCCAACCCCTTTATCAGCCCTTAACTCATTCTCTCAGCTTTGCTTGGTTTGGTTGCATCATTCACCACAGTGATACTTTTATAAGTGATTTACTGCGATTTTGCCTCCTTTTGATTAATTAATTGTGATCGCTATTATTCACGTAGTGAAATATACAAGTACAGTACCTCTAAGCAGTAACTGTCACAGTTCATGAATTCATTGTCTCCTAGTTCTGCCTGTGTGTGTGTGTGTGTGTGTGTGTGTGTGAGTGAGAGAGAGAGAGATCTCTCTCTGGGCATTGTATCGGTGTACGAGAAAAGTTTTACCCACACGCATGTTTTGTGTGGAAGCTCAGCATGGTCAACACAGTCAGGCGTTCCAACCCCTTTATCACCCCTTAACTCGTTCATTCTCTCAGCGTTGCTCGGTTTGTCTGCATCATTCACCACAGTGCATACTTTTATAAGTGATTTACAGCGGTTTTACTTCCTGTTGTAACATTAATTAATTGTGATCGCTATTGTTCACCTAGTGAAATATACACGTACAGTACCTCTAAGCAGTAACTTTCACGGTTCATGAATTCATTGTCTCCTAGTTTTGCCTGTGTGTGTATGTGTGTGTGTGTGTGTGTGAGAGAGAGAGACACACCCGATTCTCATATCATCTGCCTATTTAGTTCACTTCTCTCCACTCTTGTCTTGTCCAGTCCTTCGTTCGCGGTTCCAGCACGTGTTCATTCGCGGCCGCATCTGCAGCGCGCGTTCGTTCGCGGCTCCAGCGCGCGTTCATTCGCGGCCGCGGCTCCAGCAACCTGAAACATGAAACATGTGTCCCCATGCTCTCTGGGGACATGAAACCTTGGTGATACGCCTTCCCCTGGTCCAATAGGGAGAACCATGTGTTACCTCCCAGGCCATCAAGGATATCCTGAACCCTAGGTATTGGCTGGCGATCAGGAATCATTTTGCTGTTCAGGCCCCTATAGTCGATGCACAATCTGAGGCTGCCATCTTTTTTCCGGACACAAACAATTGGGGACGAGTAAGGTGAATGAGACTTGGCCACCCACCCTTGAGCAATCAGATCATGGAAGTAGTCCTTCATTTCCTGATATAATGGTTTAGGGACTGATGTGTATGTGCGGGCAACAGGTGTGTCATCGTTTAAGGAAATACCCAGTTGTAAACTTGGAACACAACCAATATCATCATCCGACCTTGAGAAGGCATGACATTCTTCACGCAACATCTGCTTCACTTGCTCTTGTTGGGGCAGAGTTAAATGGCTCACGTCGACTGGAGGGTCCCATAAATCCTCTTTGACCTCTCCACTAGTTGTTTCTGGCAGGACCTGGGTGACAGAAGCCACTGCCGCACAAGGTGGGTTTGTAGTTTGTAATACAGACTTAACCGGCTGCACTGTTCCTAGCTCTGATCTGCCGTGGAGGATGATGTCATGTTCCGTTCCATTCTGCACACTGATAGTGATTACTGGACGGGCCCCCTTTTTCAGCGTGAGGAGAGTATCAAACAGCTCGAGACCATCAGGGTATGTTGGGTTAATGGGTGGTTCAAACAGCAGCACACTATCTTGTCTCACATAAGGCATTTTCACCTGACACTGGATCTGCATAACAGTGTGTTTCCGTATATTCATAGGTTCCTTTGTTGTTCTCACTGAATACTCACTGAGGCTCTCCGCATACTCACTGAGGCTCTCCGCAGTCACCAAATTTATGAATGTCTGGACTCTATTTTTCTTTATGCTTGGGAAAGCGTTTCTGACAGTTCGGTACAGAGATGCATTGGTCACACCATGAGGTCCATTTGTTTCACTCTTTTTCATTATTTGTTCTATCACATGATAACCAATGATAGGCTCTTGGTCCTTCAAAACAAGCACAGGAATGTTTAACTATTTTTCACCGTTTACCTGGGATGCCAGCTTGAAGGTCATTTCAACCCATCCGCGATATGGCATGTTTGTTCCATTAGCTGCCACCAGACGCAAACTGTCTGGTGCTTCAGTTGCCTCAGAAATGTTTCTCAGTTTGGTCTCAGGTGCATGTTTGGCTTTCCACTGTTCATCTATAATGCACACTTGGGAGCCTGTGTCCCATAATGCTTCTGTCTTTTTCCCTTGTAAATAACAGGTCACGAGACATTGTTTACCCACTAAAGACATGACAGGAGAATGTTGGTTAACCTGGCAACTGGCAGTTAAAATGCTATAAAGTGACTGGAATTCACGCTGTCTCTGCTTGTCATATTTTTGGGACTCCTCTACTGCTCGGGTCACACCCTGTCCCTTGGGGGCAACCCACTCCTGTTTAACGGAGCTTCTGGCTGAGATCGGGCACCTTTACTCCGACAGCCAGCTGAGAAGTGTTCACTGCTGCCACAATGATAACAATGGGTGCAAGGTTCCTCTGCCTTACGTTGGTAGCAATAGAAACATTGTCTGGCACGCGACGGACGGGGTTGACGGAACTGGTGAGGGTACTGTTGTGTTGGCACCATATACTGCTGGGGATAATGTTGTGGGGCTGCAAAACTTGAAGGTTGAGTTGGATAACTGATAGACATGGTATAATGCTGAGGAGAAGGATACCCGTATGGCTGGAGGGAATGTTGTTGTGGACCAGAGGATAACTGAGCTTTATTTGCAGGAGGAAGAGGTAAGTTCTGTCTCTCACCTGTTTTTGGCTTTGTGAAAACTGGTATGGAGACATGTATGGACCTGCCTGTGGTTGATATGTAGCTGCCTCAGGTTTCCAAGTCTGATGTTCTTTGACTTGGGTCCATCCAGGTGTCATGCTCTGAGGTGGGAACTTCTGCTGTGAGAGCACTGCCAATGCTGGTTCTTTGTAACTGCAAAACACTGCTGAGGAACAGGTAAGGGTTGTTGGATAGTTGCTTTAATCTGCAGAATATCATCACTCAGGTTTTTCAGCTGTGACATTAAATCAAACTTAGGCTGTTTGGACTGGAATGATTGCTCAGGGACAGTCTCGTTTAGTTGTACAGCATGAACAGCACCACTCTTTTCACATTTTCGTTTACTTTGTCTTTCTGTCTCATTGGAACAAGAAAGAAACATTGAGTTTTTCTAACAACACTTCATCTGGAACGGCCGAATCTGACAGGTATGGTTGAAGGTCACTCTGAATTCGATCGTTTTGCAATCCAGTCAAGACAGTGTGCAGAAACATATTCTGTACTAAAGCCGGATCATATTTTAATCCCGAGTCATCCTCCTGAGAAGCAAACAGAATTTTTTGTCTAAGATCAAGGACTCGTATTAGGAAGGTTTGTGGTGTTTCTCTTGCACGTTGAGCTTCAGTGCTAAGCTGCTTGTATAGTTCAGTAGCATTTTTCTCTTGATAATGTGAGCGAAGTATTCGTCTCAGCATTGAGAGTGTCAATCCTGCCTTTCCCTCAAGATAGCTCCACAGCTGAAGTCCTGGTGTGACAGCTCTGATGACAGAATCTATTATTTCCGGTTCTGAATAGCCCTTCTTGAGTCCACTTTCTATCTGGCGGGCCAAACTGGAGAATGAAAGCTGATCCTTCTGTCCTGGATCTCCAATCAGACCAGAAACTTTGAAATCTTTCTGCCAGGCTGAGGTACCTTGTCTCTGTAATGTGTGTGTAGAGTAAACTGGGCCTGCACATGTCTGCTGATCTCCTGCACTCTGTGGTGTGGTAGGACTAATGTGCATGGTAGAAAATAACTCAGTTGCGCTCTTTCTACTTCCTTGCAATGCTCGCTGTCTACTTTCTTCTCTCTCTGGTTCAGAAACATTAGATGTGATTCCCATGAGCTCACTCAGTTTATCATTAATCAGTAAAAGTTCACACATGCCACCAACTTCTAACTCATCGAGTTCAGTTCTCAGTAGATGGTTACTGAGGCTATTCAACAGTGATAAACGAGTCACATTGGTCTCATCCTCTCTGGTCAAGTAAAGAAAGACCCCGAGTTCTGCCAGTTTTTCTGACGATAATGTGCATAATTTCTCACCAATGTCATTCTGAAGATGTTTAAGATGATCCATTTTTAGTTGCTGTGTAGAAAGGCCGTTGAACGTGGTGTTTCCCATATACCGACTTGTCCTTGCTGCAACTGGAGATAAACTGAACCCCACGTGCACGCTGCTCAACCGGTTTCTGTTGTTTCACCACTCATCCTGAACTTCTCACACTGCTTCTGATATGGACCACAAGATGAGGACGATGTTGCAAAGTGGGCTCTACCGTCAGGGAGTTACCCCACCGAACATCAATCCCAGCGGTGCCTCCAAAATTGTAACACTCCTGTAAGGGAGTAAATGAGTGATAGACGTTGATTATAAATCATTCAGTCACCCGCGACGTTCATTCACTAACTTTATAATGTGAATTAATACAACAGAAACAGACACATACACAAATGACATACAATAAGTAACTAGCTTTACATTTAACAGAAACAACGAGTAACAAAATCATTCAACACATATAACAATCACTTCCTTCGGGGTGCGTCATCATCCGCGCGCGCGCTACTCGCGGTACATTTGAGTTAACACAGTGACACTGAACACGTTAACACAGAAAACACTTAACCTGCACAACACTCGAATATGCGAGACAAAACACTCATGACACTGAAACTGACCGTGCATACCTGTAAGGGAGTAAATGAGTGATAGACGTTGATTATAAATCATTCAGTCACCCGCGACGTTCATTCACTAACTTTATAATGTGAATGAAGTCTCTCGTGAGAACTCCCTTCATCCCGCCACGCAGCGACGTGCACGTCACACGTACAAACACTGTTTTTTGTTAATCACAAAATTAACTCGAAATTAATAACCTATTCTAGAACATATTTACAACCAATATTCATAAAAACAACAACAAAAAACAATCACATAAAAATAAATCAAACTCAATTATTTACACATCACATTGTCAGTCCCAACTCAGATTGACACTTACCATACACAGAATTTAAAAAATTTCCATGGGAAATTAAGGTCACGGGGAGGGGTGTGTAACATTAGAGAATGCTACGTGTGTGTATATTTGTTTTTTTCTTTAATGCATGTATGCCGTTATTCCGTTAGCAGCCATTAGCGGGCGCTAGAGGTAATTGGTGGCTATATATAAGCCAGAAATGTAGTAGAGTGAGTTTTTTGGTAGAGCGAAACTGCATGGTTGAGCTCACGGCTACTGAAACTTCCTGAGTCCTGTTATGAGAACGGTTTAAGTTTATGCTCAAACGTGAGTATTGAATGACTTCTGAGTTTGACCATATGATGTATTTGTAATTACAAAAGTTTATGTGCATTGTTTGTTTTGTAGAAAATGACTTTCTATGCTATTCTTACTCCTCTTGTTAACGCTACTACTGCTGGGGAGCTATTCAGCCCATGAGGTTGCTGGCTGCAGTGATCTTCAGACATTGAGCAAGAGCCACAGAACAGGAGCCTCTCAAACTGGATTATATCATTGCATCGCTCTCAAATAACCATTCAGAATCATCTGCATCTCACCTCATCCCATTGTCATCTGTTTTGGCTATTTCGTCTAACTCTGGACAATCATGATAAGTTTGACATTGACTCTTTAAAGAAACAATGTCAAAGAGTTGACATCAAAGAGTCACTCTTTTACATTGGCTTAAACTATTTTTTTTGTTACTGGTAAACTTGTTTGATTTAGAGAATAAACTCACAGTAAAAGTATTTGTTTGACGAAGTGGTTTTATCTTTTATTCAGTACCGTACTATTTCTTTGCAACCCTCAGATGTGACATCTTGCATAAGGGAAGGTGTTGCAGTATTTATATGAGATCTTAACGGTTATAATTTTAACTGTAATCAATAGGGTAAAACCAAAAAAATATTTAAAATGGGCATGTATTGTCGTGTGGAACGAATTCATTGATTTTTAGTGCATTCTTATGGGGAAAATTGTTTTGGTTTACGAGCTCTTGGAACGAATTAAACTTGTAAACTGAGGTATTACTGTATATTGAATTATCAACTAAGACGTTATGATAGTGTTTAGTTTAATGCATGTGCAACCAAATAAATCCTTAACTTTGAAATCAGTGTTTCAATGTTCACTCTTCAATATCTGACTGTCCTTTTATCCCCTTCAACTGGATTTTTTTTCCTAAGAACGAAAGATTTAGACGATTCATTGTATAAATTTGAATTTTTTCATGTGCAAGCAAAATGACTATGGTAAAACATCTTTAAATTCATTCAAAAAATAGTCAAGTCAAGTCACCTTTATTTATATAGCGCTTTTTACAATGTAGATTGTTTCAAAGAAGCTTTACAGGAAAAAAAATATAAACAAAGTTTGTTTGGCTGAACAGAAGCTCCAAAAGAGCAGGTGAATCAATACAATTGATGAATTTTAAGTGTTAAGTTTCCCCAACTAAGCAAGCCATAGGCGACAGCGGCAAGGAACCAAAACTCCGGCAGGTGACGTAACGAATGAAAAATAGAATGGAGAAAAAACCTTGGGAGAAACCAGGCTCAGTCGGGGGACCAGTTCTCCTCTGGCCAACAGCCAAACAGTGCATGATTATTATACATCAATTCAAGTCCAATATGAAGTCCAATTTGGTTTGGTTAGAGATGGCTTCATGATCGTCACAGGGGAGGGTCTAGTAGAGTCACGGTCTCCGCAGACACTTCAGGGCAGTGCTGTGCTCGTGTCCAGGTGCAGGTCCTTCATCTGATCTGGATACGGCCCGGATCCAGCTGACCATAGTAACCTTGGAATAAACAGAGACCAATATCAGCGTAGATGCCATTCTTCTTCTGACATATCGAGTACATCAGGTGTTATGGGAATGTTCCCGGTTCCGGCTTATCTAAATTATGCAGCCTAACAATCATTTTATATGATTTGGATTAAAAATGTATGTATAATGTGTTATGTGTATGCCAGGTTGAAGAGATGTGTTTTTAGTCTACATTTAAACTGACAGAGTGTGTCTGCTTCCCGAACTGTAATAGGAAGACTGTTCCAGAGTTTAGGAGCTAAATAGGAAAAGGATCGACCGCCAGCAGTTGACTTTGATATTCTAGGTATTTTAAGCTGGTCAGTATTTTGGGATCGCAATAGACGTGAAGGACTATAATGTGTTAAGAGATCGCTCAAGTACTGTGGAGCTAAACCATTTAATGCTTTGTGAGTAATTAGCAAGATTTTAAAATGTATTCGGTGTTTAATAGGAAGCCAGTGCAGGTTTGACAGAACTAGACTAATATGCTCATACTTCCTGGTTCTAGTAAGAACTTGAGCTGCTGCATTTTGGACCAGCTGGAATTTGTTTATTAAGCGTGCAGGGCAACCACCTAGTAAAGCATTACAATAACCTAGCCTTGAACTCATGAACTAACTTTTCCGCATTTGTCTTAGAGAGCATATGTCGCAATTTAGATATATTTTTAAGACGGAAGAATGCCGTTTTACAGATGCTAGAAACATGGCTTTCAAATGAAAGATTGGTATCAAAGAGCACACCCAGGTTTCTAACTGACGACGAGGACTTGACAGAGCAGCCATCGAGTGTTAGACAGTAGTCTAGATTATTATGTGCTGAACTTTTTGGTCTAATAATTAGAATCTCTGTTTTTTCAGAATTAAGCAGTAGAAAGTTATTAGTCATCCAATTTTTTATATCAGTTATGCATTCTGTTAATTTAGTGAATTTGTTCGTTTCATCAGGATGAGAAGAAATATAGAGCTGAGTATCATCAGCGTAACAATGAAAGCTAATGCCATGCTTCCTAATAACTGCACCCAAAGGAAGCATGTACAGGGTGAAAAGCAATGGTCCTAGTACTGAACCTTGAGGAACTCCATACTGAACCCGTGACCGATATGACGACATCTCATTTACTGCTACAAACTGATAACGGTCAGATAAGTATGACATGAACCAGGCTAATGCAACTCCACTAATGCCAACATAATTTTCAAGTCTATTCAGAAGGATTTTGTGGTCAATTGTATTAAATGCAGTACTAAGGTCCAGTAACACTAACAGAGAGATACAACCACGATCGGATGATAAGAGCAAATCATTTGTAACTCTAATGAGAGCAGTCTCAGTACTATGATATGGTCTAAATCCTGACTGGAAATCCTCGTAGATGCTGTTTCTTTCTAGAAAGGAACATACTTGTAAAGATATTGCCTTTTCTAGAATCTTTGACAAGAAAGGTAGATTCGATATCGGCCTGTAATTAACTAATTCTCTAGGATCAAGTTGTGGTTTTTTAATAAGCGGTTTAATTACAGCCAGCTTAAAGGTTTTTGGTACGTATCCTAATGACAAAGAAGAATTAATAATATTAAGAAGAGGATCTATGATCTCTGGAAGCATCTCTTTCAGTAGCTTAGTTGGTATTGGGTCTAGCATACATGTTGTTGATTTTGATGATTTAACGAGTTTAGACAATTCTTCCTCCCCAATAGCAATGAAGGAGTGGAATTTTTCTTCAGGGACACTAAAATTTACTGTATTTTTGGAATATTGTAGTAGACGGTTGCATGGTTATAATTTTCTCTCTAATATTATGAATTTTGCAAGTAAAAAAGTCCATGAAGTCATTAGTGCTGTGCTGATTTAAAGCATCTGGGGTTGAGACTTTATTTCTTGTTAATTTAGTCACTGTATCAAATAAATACCTAGGGTTGTATTTGTTTTCTTCTAAGAGGGTAGAAAAGTAAGTAGATCTAGCTGATCTTAAGGACTTTCTGAATGCAATAGAGCTGTCTTTCCATGAAATGCGAAAAACCTCTAGCTTACTTTTTTCCAGCTCCGCTCCATTTTTCTGGCTGCTCTCTTGAGGGCCCGGGTGTGCTCGTTGTACCACGGTGTTGGACTATTTTCTTTAATCTTCTTTAAGCGTAACGGAGCAACAGTGTCTAAAGTGCTGGAAAAGAGAGAATTTATAGTTTCTGTTGCAACATCAAGTTCTTCTAGGCTATCTGGGATGTTAAGTAGATCAAACTGATCAGGAAGATTATTTATAAAGCTATCTTTTGTGTTAGGAGTGATAGTTCTACTATATTTATAACAGGGAGTTTGTTTTTCGACTTTGGCTAAAGGTAATCTACACTCAACTAAGTAATGATCTGAGATGTCATCGCTCTGCTGCAGAATTTGAACAGTATCAATATTGATCCCATATGACAATATTAGATCTAAAGTATGATTACGAGAATGAGTGGGTCCTGATACATGTTGTGTAACTCCAATAGAGTTTAAAATGTCTCTAAATGCCAATCCCAATGCGAATCCCAATGCCAATCCTTTTTCATTATCTACATGGATATTAAAATCACCGACAATTATGACTTTATCTGCAGACATTACTAATTCTGATAGAAAATCAGCAAATTCTTTGATAAAGTCTGTATGGTGCCCTGGTGGCCTGTATAGAATAGCCAGCACAAAAGTTAAACAGGAATTATTACTTGCACTAGATCATTTTACATTAAGGACCATCACTTCAAAAGAATTATATTTCAAATTAGACCTTTGAGCAGTACTAATCGTGTTACTATAAATTACAGCAACACCTCCTCCTTTACCTTTCAGACGAGGCTCATGTTTATAACAGTAATCTTGAGGAGTGGACTCATTTAAAGTAATGTAATCGTCTGGTTTTAGCCAAGTTTCTGTCAAACACAGCACATCTAGTTTATGATCTGTAATCACATCATTTACAATAAGTGCTTTTGAGGAAAGGGATCGTATATTCAGTAACCCAAGCTTTATCATTTGTTCATTTGTGTTATATCCGTTCTTAGTTGTTTGTAAAAAATAGATACAAACAAGTTTCATGTTCTTTATTCAATATGTAAACGATTTCCTTAATAATACTAATGTTGTTTTTATTCATGGATTATTTTTAGGATGAAACATGTTTTAGGTCCCAAACAGAACAAGTATAAAACATTCTTATTACCTACAAAACAATTCCCAAAGGTCCATGTTTTGTATTCGTTTGATGGATACGATGGGATCATGCAGTAAACCAACATCCCTGAGAAATCTCTCCATCGACTGATATTCTAAGAAAACATTTTCAAAGGAAATGTCACAGTTCAGACCTCAATACTATCGGCTATGAATGCTAAGCTCTTCCTGTCACCTGATAAGGTTTTCGGGATCAACATCAAACATAGCTCTTGTAAAGTTGGTTTCTCTTTCGTTTCGTTGGAAAGGAGAAGAAATGGCATGCAGCTTGATGCTTTACTGTACTTTTATAAAAAGAAAGAAAATACACTCTTTTTGTTTAAAAACAAATCTCACCTGAAGCCATATTCAGTCTGAAATGAGCGTTTAATCTGCCTTTTTTCCCCAGTTTTTAAGTTGACCTCTGTCCTTGCTAAGTTTTAACAAGTTTTTGCTAAGTTTTTATGGCCAGCAGCCATATCACCCTGTACTCTAAGACTAGGTTAGTACCTGGATGGGAGACCTCCTGGGAATGACTAGGTTGCTGCTGGAAGTGGTGTTAGGAGGCCTAACGCCCCAGTATAGTGACGGGGACACTGTACTGCAACAAGCACCGTCCTTCAGATGAGACGTTAAACCGAGGTCCTGACTCTCTGTGGTCATTAAAAATCCCAAGGATGTCCTTCGCAAGAGTAGGGGTGTAACCCCGGCATCCCTGGCCAAATCTGCCCATTGGCCTTGGTCCATCACGGCCCCCTAATCACCCCCCTACATTAATTGGCTTCATTGCTCCTCTCCTTAGCTGGTGTGTGGTGAGCGTTCTGCACAGGTTGCTGTCGCATCATCCAGGTGGATGCTGCACACCGGCGGTTGAGGAGATCTCCCCCCCCTCCCAAGCGCTTTGAGCTTGGTAAAAAGCGCTATATAAATGTAACTTATTATTATTATTATTATTATTAACACATACTGCATTAATAAATGAAACAAACCTGACTGGTATTGACATTATATCATGTGTTGATATTCAGCCACAGATCTGTCACATGTGTATAGCACAACATGGCTATCTATTATTTATTTCACATGATGATCTATTCTGTAAAGTCATGACTGTAAGGATATTATCAGTAGAATCTGTTGACCTGCAAAGTTAATCTCGATCTGAATTCCAGCAGTAAACATGTTTAAAACCCCCTCTGGGTTTCTGAGGTAATATCATTTGACATAAACGTTTCTGGGTCATCCTAAAATATAGTATTTTAAATATTTCACAAAGGCAGTCGGTTGCAAACGAACACATGTATAAGACATGAATAAAGAATACCTCAACTCTGTGCCAGACTCCACACTTTGCCTTGTAATACCAGTAACTTGATGCCTCGGATGTGTCCATATATTCCACTTCATCCTCCAGCGTCAAACCAGCAAACTCACGCAACATCTTCACAGCGACAGTGAACATGAGAACATGTTTTCCAAATCTTAACTAGAAACCCGTATTTCTAGGCTGGCAAAAAACAAGAGAAAGCATAGTGTCAATGTAAATAAGAGAGCCGCAGTTGTGCAGGTGTGGAAGTGGTTTAGCAGAGAAACTGAAACTTACTTGTAGTAAATGAACCAGCAGATATCATTATAAACAATGTGAGTGACGTCAAAAGTGACTCTTTTATTGCACCATCAAACTTTGTGAAAATAGCGACTGCTCCAATTCTTGAGATTATTCTTCAAAACGTTTGAGAAAAGATGCACCCATTAAGGCTTTTAAAATTATCATTCGAATTGGTTGATGTGTGTTTACATCTGGAAGACATAGTTAATATTTATCTGCAATACGTCTCTATCAAATCTATCAAATGTCTTTAATATGTTTGTGATCTAGACTGAATGTAAAATTGTTGTTTCTCAGATGTTTGCACACAGCAGACGCTCTCCAGGTGAAGCTCTTTAACAGATGTGAGTATCTGGGATAAGGTTAACATTTGTCGTAAAAGTCCTGGGCTTCCATAGACGTTTACAGCATAAAATCTCAAGCAAATGTAGACAATAGTGTTTGAGGCTTGAGCGCCCTCTGTTTGCTGACTGCAGCTCTGCAACCTTCAACACTTTCACTTAATCAAAGACAGAACCAGGAATCTCTTCATTTCACGGGAACAGGTTGTTGTTGTTGAACTGCTTCAAGTGAAATGGCAGAAGCCAGCATTTCAGTGGCTCAGGACCAGTTCAGCTGTTCAGTTTGTATGGACGTACTGACGAAACCAGTGACCATTCCCTGTGGACACAGTTACTGTATGGACTGCATTACAGAGTGCTGGAATCAGGAGGATCGGAAAGGAGTTTACAGCTGCCCTCAGTGCCAACACACCTTCACTCCAAGACCGGTCCTGTATAAGAACGTGGTGTTTGCTGAAATGGTGGAGAAACTCAAGTCAAAACTCCAGCCAGTGGTTCCTGCTCAGCTCTACGCTGGACCTGGAGACAAGCAGGGTGAGATTTGCACTGAAACAAAAGAAAGTCATCAAGTTCTGTTCAGTATGTCTCGATTCCTACTGTCAAAATCACATTGAGCAAAATGGGTATTTTTTAAGGTAAGAAGCACAACTGGCTGGATGGCTCTTTCAAAATGCAGAAAGATCATGTGAGGAATGTTGGCTCCATTCTTCTCACCCCGCAAGAAAACCAAGTGCTCTTCAGCCATCTGGGCAGGAAATGCACCGTAAGTTCTCAAGTGTTTGCCTGATTTGTTCTCCAGATAGTGTTCATTCATGAAGTCTGATGTTCCCAACTCGAAAGGACATAAATCTTCTTTTCTTAAATCGACCAGAATAACCTTTTGTGTCATGTTAGTCCAATATATGCCCTATACAAAAACAGATTAATTATGGCCACTTTGTCCGATGGTGTATGTTATCAGTAAAAAATAAAGGAAATAACTGATAATCATATACAAATCATTTCAAGTTCTTAGGTTGAATCATATGTTAGTAAAATTTAATTTCTATAGAATTTATTTTAATTTAAGTCATGTTTTTCATGCAGATTTCATGTTTTAATAGGGAAAAGGTCTGCTCATCAAGTTTCCACATAATTCTTCATATTGCAGCAATACTGTAATTACACTACACATAATTACCATATATGATTTCAGTCAATTACTTTCAACACAATCAAAGTAACGAAGTAGTGAAATTACACTCCATATGAGTCATTTCTAATAGCAACTTGATAGCAAACTGATTTTTGCTGATGAAAATACAAAATACAGAATAATTTCTTGGGCAGAGCTACCGAGTTGCAGAATAAAGTACAAAAAATCAATGTTTGCTTAAACTTCTTACCTTGGCACACTGCCAGCCACCAGCCAGCTAATCAGACTGGCAGGTTTTTTCGAACACTCAGAGTGGCATAAGAGGTCAACTTTAAAATTAATTTTGAAAACAACACTTTTCATCGTCATGAGTTAATGTGACAAACATAATTGTATTTATTTTAAATAAATCACAATTGCAGACTCACTTTAATAGTTTAAAGGTTGATGTTTTGTTTTTGTGTCTGCAGAGTTTGTGTTCAGCAGTGGCGCAGGTCTATGGAGCCGACAGAAACTCTTCCTGGCTGAAGAAGTGCTCTGGTGTGGCCTGTCTTGTGAATGATAAGAATCAGAGATCATATTTTATCAGGGTGTTTGATTTGAAAGTAAGTCAGATGCGGTTTTTGATTATTCCTTATGCATCAACTTGCTCTTAGTATGAAGTAAATGGTTTCTTATTCTGGCTTGACAGGAAGGAAAAATCTTGTTTGATCAAGAATTGATCAGCAACTTTTCAATAAACAACTCCAGGCCTGATTTTGTCACGTTTGCTGCAGACGTAAGTGCTCGACCCATGTGTCGAATCTGTTCTGTACTCTTGTGATTCACCTCTGCAGACGTAAGGTTGTGCCAATAACTGATAAAGCTGGAGTCAAAGTCCATATGTACACACCTCTGATCTTATCAAGAACCACTTCATCCTTCAACATTGTCTTCTTAATTTTGTATTAAATATCTATCTATCTATCTATCTATCTATCTATCTATCTATCTATCTATCTATCTATCTATCTATCTATCTCTCTGTCCGTCCGTCCGTTCGTTTCTCAACAAGCAGTGTGTATATAAAGCATCTTTAATGTGTGTTTGTCCTCAGACGTGGCAGTTTGCTCTCAATTTTGACAGTGAGGAAGAAGAAAAGCGCTTCAAGAATGCAGTTGATGAACTTTTGGCTAGAAGAAAGAAGAAAACCGGTAAATACAACAGCACATCAGGCTATATCTTTCCTTAACTTCACTTGTGTTCTTCTGATTTGTCGAATGACTCAGCAACTTCTGCCGGGATAAAGTCTTTTCTGGAAAAAATAATGTTAAATATCTCTCGGATCTTCTTACAACACTAGAACATTCCTTCCTGTTCTGTAACTGTTAGCATTAACCTTACAGTTGAAGTCATACAGTGGTGAATTTAGTAACAATTATCTTAATTGTGTTGTTTACTAATGAATTACATGAACGCTAATTCTGTCTAAACTAAACTTAACATAAGACTGACTTAATATAAGTTTACCAATTAAAATGTTTTTATGTCTGGAAGATATGCGAGTAGTTCATGAACATATGTTGAATAATCAAATTGTAAAAAGAAATTTCCAGGCCATGCTTCACCGCAAAATCAAAAAGAAAAATGTATATTTTAGTGTCAGTCTGTGTCGCTGTTCACGTTGTACATGCGGTGCAACGCTTCCGTGTTGTATGTCAGAACCACATGCATACGCTGCAGTTAGTGCTACATGTGTCGTGATGGAGAAGCGCACACTGACGCAGGTTCAGAGGAAGCTTTATTTGAACGGGGCACAAAGTGGTGAATAACAATAATAATAATCCCTTCGGCTTCAATAATTTCCATTATTGTCACTTGCTTGAGAGCAAAAAAATGGAAAAGGATAATCAAATATGTAGCTGTTCGTTCTCAACAACAGCGCCACACCTCCTGGCTGGCTCGCCAAACTTGTAGGAAATACTACTCTTGCGTATTGCACAATTGATTAATAATAATAATTTAATGGATTAAATGCAATACAATTGAAATTTGGGCTAATCAGAAGATCTATGGTCGCTCAAGGAGGTAGCGGGTTGTATTGAGAAAATAACAGACAGACACAAGGTTGAATTAGAAATAAAAATATAATTGGTTCACTTAAATAAAAATATTATAATATTACATATTAATATGTCATATTACAAACAATAAAATTGTCAATTTCCCCTGAGTGCACTCGTTTTTTTCTATGTACATATATTTACAGATTGTTCAATTCAATACTCATTAGAAATAGAATAAAAAAAGGGATAGATAAAGTAAATCTCTGGTAATTTCAAGTGTCTTGTGAGGTTACAATGCCTCTGGAGTTGGGATGACTCAAAAAAACTCAAAAGAAAGGATATCGTTGTCCTCTCCACAACGTATTTCCTTCTCTTCTGCTAGTTTGGTTGGCTCGACATCGAATGTGAATTTCTCAGGGTGTCACAGAAGGTCATTTGGTTGTCACGTTTCCAAAAAATCAAATAAGAGGAAAAGGAAAGGAAAGAAATAGAAATAGAAATAGAAATAGAGAAAAGAAACAACAGTGCAACACAAACAACTCGACTTCTTGAGATGGTAAAAACCCACACGGAAGCAACAGATCTCTGTGTAGAGTACGCAGAGGCCGTCCTTTCTCTCTGGACGAACAGTGTAAACTGGCAATTCAGCTGCCTGACTCACCACAACATACACCTCAGACTCCCACTTGTCTGCTAACTTATGCTTCCCGCGTAACCTAACGTTCCTCACTAACACTCGATCACCAATCTCCAAAGAACAATGAGTTACAGATTTGTCAAACCTAGCTTTGTTTCTTTCTGCACTTTTTGACATACCACGTGACGCAAGTGAATAACTCTCTTTTAGATTGCTTTTAAGATGCCTGACATACTCCGAATGAGACTGTCGCGGACCATCTTGATACAGCAATCCAAAAGCAAGATCAACGGGTAATCTGGGTTGACGTCCAAACATCAATTCGTACGGAGTGAACCCAGTGACCTTGTGTTTTGTGCAATTGTATGCATGACGGTTTCGAACGGTTTCACAAAATCTTTCCAATGAACTTTGTCTTTTCTTCTAAAGTACCTAACATACCGAGTAAGGTTCTATTGAAGCGTTCGACAGGATTTCCTCTGGGATGGTAAGGGGTTGTTCGGGTTTTCTTAACACCAGCCATCTCACAGAGCTCTTTGATGGTACGTGATTCAAAATCTGGGCCCTGGTCGCTATGAAGACGTTCAGGGAACCCATAGTGCACAACAAAATTTTCCCACAGACACTTCGCTACGGTTCTTGCTTTTTGGTTGGGTGTTGGGACTGCCACAGCATATTTGGTAAAAAAGTCGGTGATTACCAAGATGTCTCTCGTATTACTTTTGTCTGGCTCTAATGAGAGAAAATCCATACAGACCAACTCTAAAGGTCTTGTGGCTTGGATGTTAACCAGCGGTGTAGTTTTTGAGGCAATGACTTCCTCCTCACGCAACGACCGCATGTCCTGATCTTTTGTTCTACTTCTGCAGCCATCTTCGGCCAATAGAAACGAGACCTTACCAAGTCTAGAGTCCTCTCCACTCCCATGTGACCCATACTGTCATGCAAACTGCTTAATACAGAAGTTCTCAATTTCTCAGGTAGCACGAGTTGGTAAGTGACTAATTCCTCTATCTGCCGTCTCCGATAAAGTACGCCATCTTTTAACTCAAGACGGTTCCATTCTCTTAGAAAGAAAGGGAAATCGGGAGTTCCTTCCTGACTGTTGGGGAAGGCTTTTCTCCAGACTCTAAGTGAGATATTACTTCACGAATTACTGGATCTGCTCTTTGCTCGTCACTGAGGTTCCCTGACAGGTACGAAACAACAGGTAATCCCTCAAAATCACCCTCCTGCTCGTAGCTATCAGGTATAGCATCAGGGTAAAGTGCAAGAGATTCAACGAAAGCGCTACCAGCATCCGTTGGCTGTCTGACTAAGTGCTTCTCACAGATAGCCTGAAAAACATCGCTGGTGGTGTCACGAGAATCTGCAGCTTCCATAAGATGATGCTGCATAAACTCTTGAATTCGTTTGTACTCTTTCTGAGATATGGGGTTTTCAGCCAATTGTTCTTGAGGTCGTCTCGATAGACCATCAGCATCAGCATTTAGTTTGCCTGCTCTGTACTGTAACTTAAATGAGAAAGTGGACAGAGCAGCAAGCCACCGATAGCTAGTTGCGTCTAATCTTGCTGTAGTAAGGACGTAAGTCAAAGGGTTGCTGTCTGTAATGACGGTGAATTGGCTGCCATACAGATAGTCCCTAAACTTTTCAGTTACTGCCCATTTTGGCTTGAGGGAGGAAACAGTTGAGACCCTCAGTAAAGCCTGAAGATGATCATCAGTAAGTCTGGATCTGTACTTAGATTTATTGAAGTTCAAGGTTGAGAAGAACTTTTCACACAAATATGTGCTCCCAAAAAGGCACATGGTCCGCTTGAACATTCTGGAAAGCTCAGGGGAGCTGGGGGTCAATTCTCTCAAAAATTGCCCAAGCTTGTCTGTTTTTCCACTCACCTCCCTGAACTTGGCTTTGAGGTCAGAGTTGCACTGCAGGTCAATGAGCTCCATTTGAAGCACAGGAGGGGCATCTTGCACATTAAAGGAGAAAGGGTCTGAAAAAATTTGAAAAGTGGCTCTGTGCATCTTGAAGTCTGCAAATCTGTGGTCAAATTCCTCCTGTAGCTTAAAAATGGCATCGACATACATCTTACCACAGAATGGTGTGCCCGCATCCATGAGTGCATTGCATGCTGGGAAATGGCAAAGGTTTGTCTGAGAGAGCTGGGCTTTCCATAACAAAAGTTTTGTGGAGAACGCTCTCACGTTGTCATAGGCAGCACTGACAAGCTGCCCCTGGCCTTGTAACTTCTTGTTCAGTAGATTCAGCTCATGTGTGATGTCAACAAGAAAAGCTAAGTCCATGAGCCATTTGGGATCACTTAGCGCGGGAACAGCCACCCCATCATTCTCCATGAAGGCTTTCACTTCTGCTCTCAACTCAAAAAATATCCTCAAGACGTTTCCCCTGCTGAGCCAACGTACCTCAGTGAAATAGAGCACATCCTCATACTCTGACTCCATTTCCTCTAAAAAAGCACGGAACCTACGGTGCTTTAAGCCCCTGGAACGGATTTGGTTGATGCATTTCACAACAACGGACATCACATTGTCAAACTTCAGGCATTTGCTGCAAAGGGCCTGCTGATGGATAATGCAGTGCAGAGCAATGGCCTTCTCCACACCCTCCTCTTCCAGTTTTCTCTGAACAAGTGCCACCAGTCCATTTTTCCTCCCTGTCATTCCTCCCTGTCCGTCTGTTGTTATTCCAACAAATCTTTTCCATGGCAAACCGGCATTCACAATAGCATCACACAGCTTCCGAAATATCTCCTCAGCAGTGGTCTGACCATGCATTGGAGTTACTGTGAGCAACTCTTCCGTCACTTCAAAATTGTCATCAACACCACGGACATACATTGTGAGCTGGGCAGTGTCAGTGATGTCTGTACTCTCATCAAGAGCAATTGAATATGCATCAAAGCATTTGGCTTTCTCACACAGTTGATCATAAATGTTATTTGACAGGTCAGAAATGCGCTCTGCCACAGTGTTAGCGGAAAGGCTGATGTGGCTAAACTGCCCTTTCTTTTCTGGACAGACTATACTTGCAGCTTCCAATAAATACTTTTTGACAAACTCGCCGTCAGTAAACGGCTTTCCCGCCTTAGCAATCATCTCACTAACCACGTAACTAGCTTCAACTGCTGCATAATTCTCTTTAGTTGTTTTCTTGAAAAAATGTTGTTGCCTCATTAGACATGTTTTAAGACGGGAAACTTGGTTGGCTCTCTCATCTCCCTGGTACTTTGAATACTCCTCAGCATGTCTAGTTGAGTAGTGACGTTTGAGGTTATATTCCTTGTGCACTGCAATCTTCTCCTTGCAAATAAGACACGTCGGTGTGCTCATGTGCTCAACAAAGAAATATTGCATCTCCCACTTTTCGTGAAATTGTCTGTGCTCATCATCAATCTTTCTCTTCACTCCAGGCTTTAAAAAAGACATAATTGAGGCTGTGTGACAAGATATTAATTAACTCCGCCGGTGGTGCGACCGCATTAAAGTTTCAGTCACGTGGTTATCCAACCGTGACACACAGAGAACGTAATTCCCTGTAATAACAAGGCAGATAGTGAACAAGTCAGTCGCAGTCACCTTTCTTTTTGCGCTCAATATTCATGTCATCAGGAAAGACATGAATGTCGAGCGCAAAAAGAAAGTCGAAAATCCCGAGATAGGCGACTACTACCGGCTGTTAATTATCAGCTGGGACAGTGGGACACCATTATTTATTTATTATTACAAACAATGGGATGCAGCCATGCAGGCGTTAATTACTGGATTTTATAATTATTATAATAATTATAAATTATAATAATTATATAACAGTGGAGTATATGACTCCTGGGGGCGGGCCATTGGCCGGGCTTGATGCAGACAGAGAAACATTTCACGGGAGCTGCCCGTGGAACACCACATTTGTCAAAGCCGTCATAGAATTCTCAATAAGAAGTAATAATTCTATGACGGCTTTGACAAATGTGATGTTCCACGGGCAGCTCCTGTGAAATGTTTCTCTGTCTGCATCAAGCCCGGCCAAACTGTCCTAAACCCTGTCCTAAACCCTTTGTGCTGGCATCCGTATGTAGACAGTAAGTTAGTTTTGGGTTTGCAAAGCCCAACACAGGCGCAGTAGTTAGTTTGTCGATTACAGACCGAAATGATTCCTCGCAAATTGATGTCCAACGGCCTCCAAACGGCTCTTTAGGATTATGGTAGGGACCCTTGTTTTCACTCGGTTTACCACTTTTCCTAGTCGGCGGATACCCTACAGTCAAATCGGTGAGTGGTTTCACAACCTTAGAGTAATCTTTAATAAATCAGCGGTAATACCCAGAAAAGCCCAAAAATGACCTTAATTCTTTAAGGTTTGTGGGACTTGGCCAGGTTTTTAAAGTTTGTATTTTCTCTGGATCGGTTTCTACTCCACGCTCGGACACTATGTGCCCTAAATAGCGAACGGACGTCTGAAAGAATTTGCATTTCTCAAGAGCGAGTTTTAACCCATACTCTCTGAGCCGAGAAAGGACTTTTAACAGCCGTCTTTCGATTTCTTCCAACGTTTCAGAAAAAAATGATCAGATCATCCAGGAAGACAAGTACTTCCTTGAGATTGATGTCCTCCATGCACTTCTCCATCAACTTCTGAAAAGTGCTTGGAGTATTAGTAACCCCCTGAGGCATGCGATTAAACTCCCAAAACCCCAGGGGACAGACAAAAGCGGTTTTAGGTTTGTCTGCTTCTTCCACCTCTATCTGATAATACCCAGATTTCAATTCTAGTACGGAAAACCATTTGGATCCTGTTAAAGCGGAAAATGTCTCCTCAAGATTTGGTAATGCATAAGCGTCTTTCACGGTCTGAAGATTTAACTTTCTGTAGTCTATGCACAATCGCACATCTCCGTTTTCTTCTGCACCACTACGATAGGCAAAGAAAAAGGGGACTCAGACTCACGAATAACGTTGCTAGAGAGAAGATCACGCAGATGTCTGCGAACGGCTTCCAGATTTTGCGGATGGATCGGTTGTGCCCTATGTTTAAAAGGAGTTTGATCGTGTAGTTGTATACGATGTGTGGCAGGTTGAATGAGGACAAACAAACAGGTTTGCAGTGCACACGTCCCCAAGGGTGTTTATTGAACAAAAAGGTGACAACTCAACGTGCAAATACTGAGTTCCTGGGGTCGTGAAGTGAAGAGGTCCAAAGGTCTTTGGTGTTTTGGTGCCTGGAAGGATAGTGGTGTTCTCTCAATCTTCGCTCGAGTCTGAGGGAGTAGAGACAAAGAGCACACACGGTTAGCATATCCTGCAGTTCAGAACTAGCTCACCCTCTCTTCCTCCTTCTCTGCTTAAATCCTTTCTTCTTAATGAAGTCCAGGTGTGGCCCATCAGTGCCTACACCTGGCTGTTGATGGAATGACGAGAAGTAATTATGGGGCGACGCTGAAGTGCACTCTGGATACTTGTCACACTCCCCCCCCCCTAAGCGTCGCCCATGTCCTGGAGCAAAACAGGGGAGAAGATAGGGGTGGGCGGGGGGCTACAAGAGACAGACCTGACCAACCTGCCCACATCCTTGATCTCTCTCCAGCATCTCTCTCCAGCATCTCTGGCTTGGGCTGCCTCTGCCAGCTCCATCGCCTCTACATGGGCTGCCAGGGTTGTGAGATTTCTCATACCGACTGCTTTCCGATGAACCCGAGGTAATGCTCGTAGTAGGCGGTCCACGACCACCCTCTCAGCTACCTGACCAGCCGTGGGATTCCCAGAGAGAAGCCAAAGTTGAGCCAAACGCGACAGCTGGGCAGCTTGAACTCATGCGGGTACCTGTGGGTCATACGTCCATTCATGGAAGTGTTGGGCTGCACACACTGGGGAAAGGCCTACTCGTGCCAAAATTTCTTGTTTTAAATTGGCATATGACTCATTGGCAGGGGCCGGGAGAGAATAATAGGCTCGCTGTGCTTCCCCAGAGAGAAGGGGGGCTATTATGTGGGCCCACTCATTTTCCTCCCATCCTTCGCGAGTAGCTATTACTTCGAATGTATGCAAGTAAGCTTCCACATCATCATCCTCTGTTAATTTTTTAAGTAGCTGCTGGGCTTGGACACAGGGATCGGGAAGGGGTACATGTTCGGCAGTTCCTAACCTTAGCTGCTCAAGCGCAAGCTCCATACGCTCTTGTTGGCCCGCGAGCTGTTCCACAAACTGCTGTTGGCGGAGGCTGACTTCGGTAAGTCGCTGGATTACCTCCTCCATCAGGCGTGTGTAGGGGTTCTGCAGAGCAGTAAACCGAAAAACGTCTTCAGTACACACCAAAAAATGTCCTCATTCAAAAAAAAACTGCCCGCATTCTCCACGAGTTTGATCGTGTAGTTGTATACGATGTGTGGCAGGTTGAATGAGGACAAACAAACAGGTTTGCAGTGCACACGTCCCCAAGGGTGTTTATTGAACAAAAAGGTGACAACTCAACGTGCAAATACTGAGTTCCTGGGGTCGTGAAGTGAAGAGGTCCAAAGGTCTTTGGTGTTTTGGTGCCTGGAAGGATAGTGGTGTTCTCTCAATCTTCGCTCGAGTCTGAGGGAGTAGAGACAAAGAGCACACACGGTTAGCATATCCTGCAGTTCAGAACTAGCTCACCCTCTCTTCCTCCTTCTCTGCTTAAATCCTTTCTTCTTAATGAAGTCCAGGTGTGGCCCATCAGTGCCTACTCCTGGCTGTTGATGGAATGACGAGAAGTAATTATGGGGCGACGCTGAAGTGCACTCTGGATACTTGTCACACTCCCCCCCCCCCTAAGCGTCGCCCATGTCCTGGAGCAAAACGGGAGAAGATAGGGGTGGGCGGGGGGCTACAAGAGACAGACCTGACCAACCTGCCCACATCCTTGATAGTCCATCTGCATTTCCATTTGTAGTGCCAGCTCGATGTTGTACTTTAAAGTGGAAGTCTTGGAGGGCGAGAAACCAGCGAGTCACCCTGGCATTTGTATCCTTTGCCCGGGCCATCCATTGTAAGGGAGCGTGGTCGGTCATCAGAGTAAAGGACCGTCCTAAGAGGTAATACCGCAACTCCAGAACTGCCCACTTGATGGCGAGGGCCTCCTTTTCAACTGTGGCATACTTGATCTCGGCTGGCGTTAGTTTTCGGCTAATATACACAATCGGGTGTTCTTCTCTGTGTTTCATCTGGTACAGGACAGCCCCCAGTCCAGAGTAGGAAGCATCTGTCTGGAGTGTGAATGGACAGTTAAAGTCAGGGGCATGGAGGATTGGGGAGGAGGTTAGTGCTGATTTAAATTTTTCAAAGGCTGCTTCAGCTTCTGACGTCCAATTCAGTCTCTCTGGCTGTCCCTTCTTTGTCAGCTCGGTCAGGGGGCAAGCTATTGAAGAGAAATTAGGAATGAAACACCTATAGTATCCTGCCAACCCCAGGAAGGCACGTACCTGGGACTTAGTTTTGGGCCGGACATATGAGCGGATGGCCTCCACCTTCTGTTCCTGGGGCATAATCAGACCGCGTCCGATTTGAAAGCCCAGGTATCGTGCCTCAGATAGCCCAAGGTGACACTTTTGGGGGTTGGCGGTGAGCCCAGCACGCCGCAGCTCTGACAGAACTTTCCTGAGGCGATCTACGTGGTCCTCCCACCGTTCCGAATGGATGACCACATCGTCCAAGTATGCAGCAGCATATTCCTGATGGGGCCTCAACAAGATGTCCATCATACGCTGAAAGGTTGCTGGTGCCCCATGCACTCCAAAGGGTAAAACACGGTACTGCCAATGGCCACTGGGGGTGCTAAAGGCTGTTTTCTCTTGAGATGCAGCCGTGAGAGGGACCTGCCAGTACCCTTTTGTCAGATCCAGGGTGGAAATATATCGGGCTCTACCCAGACGCTCTATGAGCTCGTCCACTCGGGGCATGGGATAACTGTCAAAGATGGAAACTTCGTTGAGTTTCCGGAAGTCATTACAGAAACGGAGGGTCCCGTCAGGCTTTGGGACCATTACAATGGGACTGGACCATGGGCTCCGTGAAGCTTCGATGACCCCTAACTGTAACATCCGCTGGACTTCTTCCTCAATAGCCTGTCGACGAGCCTCTGGAACCCTGTAGGGTCGCTGTCGGATGACCGTTCCTGGGGGAGTGCGAATTTCATGATGAATTACGTTGGTCCGTCCAGGTAATTCGGAGAACACATCTCGGAAATTTCTGACCAGGGATTCCAGCTCGGTCTTCTGAGTGCCTGACAATTGCGGTCCTACGTCCACCACTAATTCCTCAGTCTGTGAGAAAGCAGCCAAACGTTCTTGAGAGGCTATCCATTTCTTCAGAAGGTTGATATGATAGACCTGTTCTGCTCTCCTTCGACCGGGCTGGCGAACTCTGTATGTTACTGGACCAACCCGTTCAATTATGGTGTAAGGTCCTTGCCAGGATGCCAGGAACTTAGAAGTGGTACATGGGACAAGGACGAGGACTCGATCCCCAGGTTGGAATTCTCTGGGTTGAGCGTGACGGTTATAAAGGCGCTGCTGGGCGCTCTGGGCCGCAGTTAAATGTTCTCGCACTAATGGCATGACCCGGTCAATCTTCTGTCTCATATCTCGTACATGCTCGAACACTGTACGATGTGGGGAGGGCTGGCGCTCCCATGCATCTCGGGCTACGTCAAGGAGTCCTCGTGGTTGCCGCCCAAACAACAGCTCAATGGGTGTAAAACCCGTGGAGGCTTGGGGAACTTCACGGATACCGAAAAGCACATATGGGATCATGAGGTCCCAGTCTCGTCCGTCTTCCGCTACCACCTGTCGTAACATCTGCTTTAAAGTTTGGTTGAAGCGCTCGACTAGACCATCTGTTTGGGGGTGGTATACGGAGGTATGGAGCTGTTTGACCAGCAGGAGCTGGCATAGGTCTGCCATTAGTTTGGACATGAACGGGGTACCTTGGTCGGTCAGAATTTCTGCAGTAAGGATGGGGCGCTGGGTGTCGGGACTCCCCCTCCACCTTTCTAACTTGAGACCAACAGTTTCGCAGCCTTTCATCATCCCGCTGTTCCCATCCAAATGAGCCCCCTTCAGTGATCTGTTGAAAGAAATCAGTGTAGATATTAGGGGGTGAATTTTGTGACTCACCAGCTCTCTCGCTCTCGGTGGCCTGTAGGACTGGACGACTGGCAGTCCGACGCCGAGTCTCTTGCTTCCGATGGTTCTTCCGTCGATTAGCAGGTTGTATTGTGGTGGCTAGCAGGTGGTCAAACTCCGGCCAATCCCTTCCAAGCAGCACCGGGACTGGGAGGTCTTTTACCACTCCTACCTCCACTGGCCAGGACTTTGAGCCAGCAGAAATTGTAACAATTTGGGCAGGTACATAACGCGTATCCCCATGGACACAGGTGATGGGGATGGTCGACTTGCTGGTTGGATGAGGTTTGATGACCTGAGGTTGTACTAGACTCACCGCACTGCCCGAATCCAGAATTGCTTTCACAAGCTTCCCCCCTACACACACTTGCCGCTCAGGTGCTTCCATTGGTATAGCTCGATGTACAATGCAGCTTGCTAGCCATACTTTGGCTTCAGGTGGGTGTGGATCAGTGGGCATGGGTTCATCCCGTGGCGTGGGAGTTGCTGGCTTGTTAAATGGTTTCAAGGTTCCTTCCATTGTTCGCCGTTCTGGAGCAAACCTCCGGGGAAACATTGTTCTCTCTCCAGCATCTCTGGCTTGGGCTGCCTCTGCCAGCTCCATCGCCTCTACAAGGGCTGCCAGGGTTGTGGGATTTCTCATACCGACTGCTTTCCGATGAACCCGAGGTAATGCTCGTAGTAGGCGGTCCACGACCACCCTCTCAGCTACCTGACCAGCCGTGGGATTCCCAGAGAGAAGCCAAAGGTGAGCCAAACGCGACAGCTGGGCAGCTTGAACTCGTGCGGGTACCTGTGGGTCATACGTCCATTCATGGAAGTGTTGGGCTGCACACACTGGGGAAAGGCCTACTCGTGCCAAAATTTCTTGTTTTAAATTGGCATATGACTCATTGGCAGGGGCCGGGAGAGAATAATAGGCTCGCTGTGCTTCCCCAGAGAGAAGGGGGGCTATTATGCGGGCCCAGTCATTTTCCTCCCATCCTTCGCGAGTAGCTATTACTTCGAATGTATGCAAGTAAGCTTCCACATCATCATCCTCTGTTAATTTTTTAAGTAGCTGCTGGGCTTGGACACAGGGATCGGGAAGGGGTACATGTCCGGCAGTTCCTAACCTTAGCTGCTCAAGCGCAAGCTCCATACGCTCTTGTTGGCCCGCGAGCTGTTCCACAAACTGCTGTTGGCGGAGGCTGACTTCGGTAAGTCGCTGGATTACCTCCTCCATCAGGCGTGTGTAGGGGTTCTGCAGAGCAGTAAACCGAAAAACGTCTTCAGTACACACCAAAAAATGTCCTCATTCAAAAAAAAACTGCCCGCATTCTCCACCACTGTGGCAGGTTGAAGGACAAACAAACAGGTATGCAGTGCACACGTCCCCAAGGGTGTTTATTGAACAAAAAGGTGACAACTCAACGTGCAAATACTGAGTTCCTGGGGTCGTGAAGTGAAGTGGTCCAAAGGTCTTTGGTGTTTTGGTGCCTGGAAGGATAGTGGTGTTCTCTCAATCTTCGCTCGAGTCTGAGGGAGTAGAGACAAAGAGCACACACGGTTAGCATATCCTGCAGTTCAGAACTAGCTCACCCTCTCTTCCTCCTTCTCTGCTTAAATCCTTTCTTCTTAATGAAGTCCAGGTGTGGCCCATCAGTGCCTACTCCTGGCTGTTGATGGAATGACGAGAAGTAATTATGGGGCGACGCTGAAGTGCACTCTGGATACTTGTCACAGATGTTTCACTTTTTGTGTATGCCCAAAATCTAAATCGTTCTGACTGAAAGCATCAGGCATTTCTTTGAGTTTTGCGGAAATGCAGTCCCGCCATTCTTGTGGTAATGGGGACTCACCAAAATTCAAAGTGAAATTGGCCCCCTGAGTAGGTAAATGCTTACTAACGGGGGAAGCACTTGACTGGGGGATCACGGACTCAACTGCATGTAGCTCTGCTATTATGCATCTTGGTGGAATGGCTATATCGTGCTCGGTTTCGTTTTTTAGTACCACAGGCAACCAGAGAGACTGTCTATTGGAAGGGGTAAGTAAACAGCGCTTCACGAACACACCACCAGGTAAAGAGGGATCGGATGGTTGTTCTACCACTACGCACTTATCTACTCTACCCGGTACCGCAACAGAGCCTTTCACAACGACGGTTTGACCAGCGGACATGACCTCAGGCACGTTGCCTCTTAATCTCACTTGACCCAGAACACCACTCGTGTTCTGCTTCCGTCTCGTTTCAAGTGTTTTCAAAACCACTCTATATCCAAACAGGGAAGGCTGGTGCTTTGGTGATTCTGCTAGTAACTGCTCATGCAGAATGTCGAGAGTGTTTGTACCAATTAAAACCAAAGGCTGAGTATGAGACTTTACATCAGGAACGACCAAAGCTACCGTGGCTACTTCCACAGCCGCACCCAAAAACTCTTTAGGGAAAGTAATGTCTATCTTTACGTAGCCTTCGTACGGAACGGAGAGACCATTGGCGCCTTCGACTTCTAATATATCGTCAAGAGGGTTAATCGGAAACTTTGAAAGATGTTGTTCGTAAAAAGATCTTGGTACAGTTGTGACCTGTGAGCCGGTGTCTAGTAGACAATGACATTTATTACCTGCTAAGCTGACTTCAGCGACACATCTAGCACCAACTAAACCCTTTGGTAGGTTTGCACTCTGGTTCCTAGGAGTTTGGCATTTCTTGAAGACACGGTTTACAATGGGACCACTCGATTTAGACTCAGCTCCTGTATGTCCCGCAACAGGAGCGGCCTCTAGTTTAAATTAGAGCTAGTGGAGGGATTCTGTGACTCCCACAGTAACTGTTTCTCCCTTAACAGCCTACGTTTAGTAGCGACAAGCTCAGGGTTGGGCTCATAACTACAGGACGATGCAATGTGGCCATCCTCTCTACATGCGAAACAGTACCATGCCCTAGGTCTATCAGTTGGCTTCTTGTTGACCGCAACACTCGCATCAGCCCCTGAATTCCTTTGGTCAGGTGGTGTAGGCTTTTTAACTACCTCTCGCGGCGAATTTTTCTGTGGATATTTTGGTTTGACCGAAAGATTAGCTGGCTGACTCTGAAGCTTGACAATCTGCTTCTTTAACTCACGTGTTTCAGTTTCAAGAGGGCTAACTCTAGGACCTTCTTATTCTACTTCAGTCGAAACCCACGCTTTCTGAGAGTGCATAAACGCTTTTTGTTTAGAAAACCCAAGGTGTTGCTTCATGCGAGTTGCTTTTGCACTATGTTTATCCTCCTCTGTACGAAGCATAAGCAAAAGCTGTGCAAAGGAAGGAGGATTGTTTTGCTTTTGCTCAAGTCGTAGTTCGGCGATTAAGTTATTATCCCAGCAGCCCCTGCAAAACTGCTTTAGGAGATGTCTATCTGCCTCTTCTGATATAATACCACCTCTTTTCACGGTTGCACTTAAAGCTGACTGTAGCACATACAGATAACTGGACGGTCTTTCACCCGCATCCTGCAACGTGTTCATGAATTTCGCTAATAATTCATCCCCATCCTCCACAGCCCCAAAAGCGGAGTCCAACAGCTGGAGGTAAGCGGAAGGAGGAGATTCAGGGTTCAGATGTTTTATAACATCCGCTGCAGGCGGCAAGAGACTGTCTAGTATTCGCCTAGACGCATGTAAATCGGACAAAGAAGGATCTTTCAAAATGAATTCGACACTAGAACGCCATATGTCGTAATCTACCTCATTGCCAGGCCTGAGGCATTTACCAGAAAATACTCTGAGCCTGGGCTGTACCTGCCCTTGAGCAGCCACTTCACTGCTCCGCACAACATGCTCAACTATGAGTCTTTGGACCTCGAGCGGGTTGAGAAATTTGGACGACGTACGAAGGTTCGGCTCAATCAAATTAATAAGATTAGGTTGGGACGGTATGTCATCTATCTGACTTGGTGGATTACGAATTGGATCAAAATTCCCATCAGGAGATGCCCAGTTTGGTTTTCACAGGTGTGGTCACCAGTACTACCAGGAACAGCAGGCTCTGATGGGAGGTCAGCACTCATTTGTGACAACATTTCACTCAGTATAGACTCAAAGTTGTTTCTGCTCAGTTCCTCTATTTCTTTTAATCGGTCCAGATAGGACTTTGTTATGCTGCTACCCAGTTGCTGTGTAAACACACTTGCTAACGCTCTCACATGACACTTAACATCAGGTTCGCTTGACAGCTGGTGAGTATACAGCAATTTGGGTACTAGTGATCGCAACGCTTTATCACTGTTGTACTCAATGATCACATTTTGGTAGAACTCAGATTCTTTGTCATCGATGCGTACGGTTTTGGCAAACGACCCGTGTCGTTTCAGAATGTCGAACAATTCGTCGTCGCACTCGGTGTCGGTTAAACCACTGACGATAACGGAGTTTGGGATAATAATCCCTTCGACTTCAATAATTTCCATTATTGTCGCTTGCTTGAGAGCAAAAAAATGGAAAAGGATAATCAAATATGTAGCTGTTCGTTCTCAACAACAGCGTCACCTCCTGGCTCGCTCGCCAAACTTGTAGCAAATACTACTCTTGCGTATTGCACAATTGATTAATAATAATAATTTAATGGATTAAATGCAATACAATTGAAATTTGGGCTAATCAGAAGATCTATGGTCGCTCAAGGAGGTAGCGGGTTGGATTGAGAAAAAAACAGACAGACACAAGGTTGAATTAGAAATAAAAATATAATTGGTTCACTTAAATAAAAATAAAACAGGTCAATAAAATAAAATTACAATATTACAAACAATAAAATTGTCAATTTCCCCTGAGTGCACTCGTTTTTTCTATGTACATATATTTACAGATTGTTCAATTCAATACTCATAAGAAATAGAATAAAAAAAGGGGATAGATAAAGTAAATCTCTGGTAATTTCAAGTGTCTTGTGAGGTTACAATGCCTCTGGAGTTGGGATGACTCAAAAAAACTCAAAAGAAAGGATATCGTTGTCCTCTCCACAACGTATTTCCTTCTCTTCTGCTAGTTTGGTTGGCTCGCCATCGAATGTGAATTTCTCAGGGTGTCACAGAAGGTCATTTGGTTGTCACGTTTCCAAAAAATCAAATAAGAGAAAAAGGAAAGACTTTTTTTGACTTTTTCAGAACCAAAACTTCCAGCGGCTCGTAAGAAGAGCTTACTCAAAGCTGACATCAGCACCCCGAGCAATTTTCGGTGAGTTTACTTTGATAAACAGAGCAACTTGGAGTTGATATTAGTAATGATCATAGTAAAGATGAGTGAAATATGATTTCAGGCACGTTGGGCATGTAGGATGGGATCCCAACACAGGCTTTGATGTGAGTTCCACTTCCTGTTTGCTTTCATTGCAAAACACATAAAGCCATGACGCATAAACGAAATTGGACTTCTGACGCTATTTTACATGTTTCATACAGTAAAGCTGCTTTTTAATTAACAAAAAAAAAATTCTCCAAACTTTTGATATACTACAACATAAGAAGTAGAAGTTAATTCTGATTTGAATCAAGTTGTGTTTAGATTCTTTCTGTTTGTTTGTTTACGGTTCACTCTTTGTTTCACGCTCAGTTGAATAACCTGGATCCAGACCTAAAGAACCTGTTTGACATGTGTGGCATTACTGAGGCCGAGCTCAAAGACAAAGAGACGTCTAAGTTCATCTATGACTTCATTGAGAAGAAAGGAGGAGTAGAGGCTGTAAAAGAGGAACTTCGGCGAGGTGAGTCCAAGTGTTTGGTTGCCAATATTACAACTAGATCCGATTGATGTTGATCAAATGTTGTACTACAGTAGAGTCATTTTAAATAATGATGTCGTCTGGTTGGTTACTTTCCCGTTTGCATGAGTCTGCAAGTATAAAAATAAACCCAATCAGAAGGCTTGCCTCCAAGTTACTGTTACTTCAAGACTGTGGGCTGATGATGTGTCGGTGTGTCCACTTCTTTATGTTTGAGCTTTAAGATGACTTTTTTGTGAACTTTTATTTATTTTTTTGATAACAAAATAATTATTTTTACTAATTAGTTTAATTAATTTAGTGGAGCCAACATCTTCAAGGAATAATATATCTTCCAGCACCTTCTTTTGCAGCAGCACCTCCACCTCTACCTCCAAGACCTCAAAACCTTAGAACTGCAGCATCATCCAGTGTTAAACATCACCCTCAGGAGGTACAACAAGCAAACGCTAAACTGAACAATAATCAATTACTTTCACAAAATTGGCCCTGCATAAGTTTTTGTCTTTAATGTTTAGGCACTTGAGGCTCAGTTCCCAAAATGCACAGGAACATTTCCAGTTTCAGAATTAGAGTCGCATGCAAGCTTTTGTGGAGAAAGGTAATGGTAATAATGGTTTACATTAAATCTTAAAGTCACCTAAAAGTGCCATTCTCTGAAGCCATATGATAACTGCATGATGTAAAAAATGCCCAAATGCAGTTATTTAAAACTCTCAAATTAAACCGTTACAGAGACCAAATTAAATGTTCTGTGATTCTCTGGGTCTGGAATGGCATGAGTTTGAGTGATGATTTTCAGGTCTTTAAGTGTTTCAGTAAAAAAAAAGTAGCATCATTTGTTTCTTTTTTTAAATACATTAGACTGGATGGAGAGCCAGAAGAGGTACCGGGTTCTGATTTGGGTCACATCTCATGGTAACTTTCCTGACTATGTGCATTGCTTCGGTTCAAATCACTGCATTGCACAGGTCATAAAAAGACAAATCTTTTTTCTTTTGTTCTTTTGTTCTTTTTAGTAAGGAGGATGTGATTCGTCATGTAGCAGCACAGATAAACATCACAAAGACATTTGAAATCTGTGTGTCACGAGACAACATGGTTGAGAGAGGTCTGAAGCTGTGGAAACGTCAGAAAACAGGAAGCCCCGTCAATCCCTTGAAAATCACCTTTCTGGGAGAGTCGGGAGTTGACACAGGGGCGCTGAGGAAGGAATTTCTGTCCAGTGTGTAGTTTGCTTTAATCACTCATTCAGCAGACACGTACAGATGTTTAAAATAGTTCAACAATTTTTTTATTCTAAAACATTGCCTGTCTGCATCTGCATCTGTCTGCGTCACCACAGCCTCTCTCTAGCCTAATGATATTTCATCTTTTGTTCTGGAATTAGCGATGGTTGCTGGCATCGAAGAACGTCTCTTTGAAGGTGATGCGAAGAGCGGAAAGATGCCTAAGTACTCCCTCAATGATCTGGATAATGAGCTGTTCAGGTGTGTGTCTTGCCTTTAGATTTTGGCTTTGCTTCATAATCACACAGTTCATTTTCAGTAGGTTACTCACCCTCGTAGTGTTGCAAACCGTTCTGTTTTCTGCTGAATAACAACAGAAAAGATTATTTTTTTGAAGAATATTTTTGTCCATATAAAATTATTCATTTGTGTTTTAAACCTCATTGATGTTTATTATATGTACAAAAACAGATGAGACATTCTTCTGAATATCTTATTTTTCTGTAGAAAGAAAAGTTTGGAATATCCCGAGAATAAATTAATTAAGATGCATTTTCTTTATTTGAAATAACACCCAGTACATATACACTAATCATAAAACTATACCAGTCTACACTCACCTAAAGGATTATTAGGAAAACCTGTTCAAAATCTCATTAATGCATTTATCTAATCAACCAATCACATGGCAGTTGCTTCAGTGCATTTAGGGGTTGGTGCTGCTCAAGACAATCTCCTGAACTCCAAACTGAATGTCAGAATTGGAAAGAAAGGTGATTTCAGCAGTTTTGAGCGTGATATGGTTGTTGCTGCCAGACGGGCCGGTCTGAGTATTTCACAATCTGCTCAATTACTGGGATTTTCACGCACAACCATTTCTAGGGTTTACAAAGAATGGTGTGAAAAGGGAAAAGCATCCAGTATGCGGCAGTCCTGTGGGAGAAAATGCCTTGTTGATGCTAGAGGTCAGAGGTCATGGGCGACTGATTCAAGCTGATAGAAGAGCAACTTTGACTGAAATAACCACTCGTTACAACCGACATTTGCAGCAAAGCATTTGTGAAACCACAACACACAGAGGCGGATGGGCTACAACAGCAGAAGACCCCACCGGGTGCCACTCATCTCCACTACAAATAGGAAAAAGAGACACAATTTGCACAAGCTCACCAAAATTGGACAGTTGAAGACTGGAAAAATGTTGCCTGGTCTGACGAGTCTCGATTTCTGTTGAGACATTCAGATGGTAGAGTCAGAATTTGGTGTAAACAGAATAAGAACATGGATGTCTTGTTACCACTGTGCAGGCTGGTGGTGGTGGTGTAATGGTGTGAGGGATGTTTTCTTGGCACACTTTAGGCCCCTTAGTGCCAATTGGGCATCGTTTAAATGCCACGACCTGCTTGAGCATTGTTTCTGACCATGTCCATCCCTTCATGACCACCATGTGCCCATCCTCTGATGCTGCTTCCAGCAGGATAATGCACCGTCACAAAGCTCGAATCATTTCAAATTGGTTTCTTGAACATGTCAATGAGTTCACGGCAATAAAATGGCCCCACAGTCCCCAGATCTCAACCCAATAGAGCATCTTTGGGATGTGGAGGAACGGGAGCTTCGTGTCCTGGATGTGCATCACACAAATCTCCATCAACTGCAAGATGCTCCTATCAATATGGCCAACATCTCTAAAGATTGCTTTCAGCAGCTTGTTGAATCAATGCCACATAGAATTAAGGCAGTTCTGAAGGCGAAAGGGGGTCAAACACAGTATTAGTGTGTGTTCCTAATAATCCTATAGGTGAGTGTATATTAGTATCAATAACTGTTATCCATACATAAAACACTATATATCTCTAGAGTTGCAGGTGAAATATTTGCTGTGAGCATTGCCCAGGGAGGACCGGCACCACGGTTTATGCAAGAGTGGTGTTACCAATACCTTGTTACTGGTGACATTAAAACAGATGGTGTGCATGACACAGGGATATCTCCACTAATCAAAATGGTAGGACTTGTTGAAAGAATTTCATTAGATATTAGATATATATATTAGTTTACTGAAATAACAACTATAAAATTATAAGACACTGAAAAATTGGATTTGGTAAAAATTTAGCAGAAAACAATGCTTGTTAATATTTATTAAAGATACAATTTTACTTGTAGATTGAAGATGCATCTGACCTGTCCAACTACACAAAAGAAATTCTGGACTGTGGCTACACTGGACCAATAAGTAATGACCACAAGCAAAGCATATTAAGGTATGTGAGAAATGTACATGTGTATCAACTCTTAACTGTATTACAATGCATGGCGCTTTACAATATGGTATATTTGAAGCAGGTGAAATTGAGCAAAATTACACTTGTTTGATGGTAGGAGTCTTTCTATATATATATATATATATATATATATATATATATATATATATATATATATACAGACTCACAGATAATAGTAGTTCTTACATTTATGCTTTTGTCAGACGCTTTTATCCAAAGCGACTTACGTTGCATTCAAGAAACACATTGAATCAGTTCTTGCTTTCCCTGGGAATCGAACCCATGACCTTGATATTGCAAGCGCCGCTCTCTACTGATTGAGCTACAGGAAAACTCTATAAGTTCTTTAAACAAGAAATTAATTTCAATTACACAAATAACTTACTAAATAACTTACAAATAATTTTAATACATTTTAATTGTTTGTCCTTCCAGAGCACTTGCTCTACATATTACGACCAAACGCATCCCGATGCTGCAACAACTGCGTAAGGGCCTTGAGATATACGATCTTATCAAAGTCATGCAGAAAAACCCACAGGAGTGTCACGATCTCTTTGTCATTGGATGTAATGACAAAGTATGTAGAAATACTGACTTGAGCATTTATTTTTTGGGGTTTTGTACTATGGGACATTACACTTTTATGGGACATAAAAGTAGGACATTACAAATATTAAAATCAATTTTTTTTGCTTTTGGTGTTTAGGTTGACTCCCATTACATTTTATCCCACCTGGCCCCAGAGATGAGCCCAACTGGTTCCAGTAAACAAGTGAAAGAATCAAAAATCATGGAATTCTTTCAAGATTTCCTACTTGAACTTGAAGGTATGGACTAAAAAGAAAAAGTGCAATGTTCTTTGATATCCAGGTGTATATATGCTTCTGTAGTTCTCCTTGTATAAGGGAATCAATAAAGTAAAACATTAATTCTAATTTCCTCTATTTCTTCTGAAGACACACAACCAGAGGAAGGGGCAGCGGGGGGAGAAGGCTTGTCTGAACCCAAGATAATGCAGTGGATGACTGGACAAGCTCACAGGCACCTGCTCGTATCAGACAGGGAGACATTTAAAATAGTTATTAAATTTGACCATAACTGTCTACAGCACAAGCCAAACCACACCGTGTGTTACCCGATTGTCAGTGCTTGCACCAATACCATAACATTCCCCACAGTCCATATGGTGGATTACGAGTCTTTCAAAACACTTGCAAACCGCTGTTATGTACGGCGCACACTTTGACAAAGAGCAGCAGATTTGCTGGAACTGTCTACCATAGAAAAGCACAGTTCATTGATTCATGGATACCATTGCTTATGATGTTCACTCTTTACACATATAGTCTTTGGAATGTTTTTAAAGCGATAGTTCATGTAAATCAAAGCACTAATTCTTATGATGTTCACTCTTTACTCACTCTTAAGGATGTTTTTAAAGCGATAATTTATTTAAAGCAAAGCACTAATTCTTACGATCTTATATACTCTTTGGAGGAAGTCAAGTTTACTTTCATTCTTTGGAACACTTTGGAATATTTTTTAATCTTTGCAACACTGATCTTTTTTAAGAAACCTGAGTGATTTCTATCCCTCCATTGACGGCTACACGACAACCGTTTTGAGGCTTCAAAATTTTCAAGAAGAGATTATAAAACTAATCCATTTAAATTGAGCAGTTTGGTCAAAAGCTTTATGAAGAGACACGTTCGGTTTATATGAAGAACAGATTCAATTTGGGCTTTTTTTAGATTCTGCTTTTTTTTGCTTTTAGCTGTCAGTGGAGGGACAGAAATCACTCCGATTTCATTAAAAAGATCTTCATTTGTGTTCCGAAGACGAATAAAATCCTTACGGGTTTGGAGTTACATGAGGGCGAGGAACTAATGAGATAATCTAATCAATCAGGCAATTCCTTGTGTTGGGAGCCACAAACAAAAAAGTTCCTTACTGTAGTTTATTTTTCATGTTTTCTCAATGAGGGTAAGATACATTAAATTACCTTAATAAATCAAAGTAAATTTAAATTGCATTTGAGGTAAACCTGAGCAGGACAATTTCTTTTCATATTTGTGTCAAACAGAACATCTATCTTCTACAAAGCTTAAATGCTAACATCTTCATTCAAAACAACACATGTACATGGACTTATCTTTATTGTACCCGTTTAGTGTAGGCTTCAAAGAATATCTGTTTATGACAATACTTTTAAAGCGAATTCACGTGTTTGTAAGTAGATGTCATAAACACAACAAGTGGACTCAGCAGTTAGGTAAAGTAGCATGATCTTCATGTGACCAGGGCAAGGTATCTTTGAGAGAACAATTACAAGAACAGTTCCCTTACAAAGTACCATAGGACAGTATGGGTTTTGTTTACCTTAGTCTTGTATACCTCTGTAAAATCATGCTCTGAAAATCATCCCAATATTCCAAAGCCCATTGGGAGACACATTTCCCTCCATTCACGAGGGTTTCATATGTCTATGAAAATTCTGCAAATCTGTGTATATTCTGGGGATGAAAACATAAAGATAAACTATCATTATATATTTAGGGTATGCGGGTATAAAAATATATACCTCAGGGACATAGACACCCCTGCCCTACACAGTCTTCCGCTGCCTTGTGGGACAGGTTCTTGTCAGAACCAAAGGCTAAGGGAGACAACCCCGACAGAAAACATGCAAATGTGGAGGCTTTGAGGGCGGTTGATGAACGGAACTCACGTAATCTTCTGGCCATCCGCTGCAGGGACTAATAGTCTGCGCCTGTCCTGACATGTTCTTGCCGGCGTAGGTCCACTATTAACTTCCCCAGAGACTGCTGCTAGTAACTTGCAAAAGCTAACAACACTTTAACACTTCTTGCAAGCAGTTTTCATGACATGAACAACCGCAATAAACTTGTGAAAATTATATTTAAATATTTTGTGCAATTTTTTCCGTTCTTGTTTTTAAACGCATCTTTTTGTTTTGTTTTTAAAAATGAAGTTACATTTTTTTTTTTTTTAAATCATGAATCTTTATGTTAAAAAAAAAAACGTGTCCTGTATTTTCATGTCACTACCAAAACACTGAATGTTTTAGTCCATTGGGTGAGACTGATTTTAACCACACCCCTACATTTTTGATCAGGAAATATATTCCTAACATGATGAGTAGATTGATCCCATCATTTTGACTAAAGTCTGAAAATCTCTGTGTAACTTTAAGGAATGTCACTACCAAACAAATTAAGAACTTTTTTGGATGTTATTCCATAAAATGTAGTTTTTATATGTGTACCACTGTTCTGATCAGTGATTGCTCACCATGTGCTGATTTGCATCTTCAAACTAGGCTCAAAATGATCTAAAATTGTCACTACCAAAACAGTCACAACCGAAACATGTCTTAAAGAAAAATTTTTTGGTAGTGACAAAAGGGAACACATAATCCTTTATTAATCCGGAATAAACAAAATTTTTGTAAACTGTAAAAAATCCAACTTATGTTTTGTATGACAAATTCAGTTTTTAAAGTTTATTCAACTATTTAACAGGAAAAAAAGTTGAGATAACTCAAAAATGTTCTGCAGTTTTCTCAACTTTTTTTTTTTACAGTTATGCAAATCATTACTACTGCAGTATGTTTTAGTAGTGTTTAAGTATGCAAGTTAAAATTATGTAATGTGATAAGGTTCCAATTAAGGGTGCAGTCAATGATATGTAACAGTCCGACTCTCATACCGACGGACCAGGGTTTGAGTCCCGCTTGGAGTGGGTGGTTCGAACAGGAGGGGTTATAGATAGGATGGATTGTTAGGTTGTTGTCAATAATGTTAATTTCTATGATATTAATGCCTAGACAAACTACAAGAGAGACAGAGAGAGTCTCTATGTGGTTCTGGAGAATTATCTGAATGAATCATATCTGAATGCCAGCCACCAAAGAAGCCTATGCAAGTATTCCTTAAACGATTCGATTAGGGAGTTTGAGTTTATACCAGTCATCTGATTTGATTCCTTGCTTGTTCTCAATAGGTTATTGTCGGTAATACTACCTTTTCTTTGTCTCTCTCTCACTCTCTCTCTCTCTCTCTCTCTCCTACTCTCTCCTTCCCTCTTTCAGTTAATCTGTGTATGTTTTGTTTATTGTTTGTTGATTATTAAAATATATATATTCACACGTGATTGTCCCTGAGTTGCTCATCCATAAGTCCCTTCTACGATGAACCGACCCTGTTACAAATCAAAGGAAAAGATACTTCTCGTGGCCAGAGAAGCCTTGTCCAAGAGTTCTTATAAGGTAAAATAGTTGGTGGAAAATTATCCGTCCTTCGAACTCAATTCTAGAATTAAAGAAAATTCTACAAGCTGAATCAAGACATATTATAAGTATTATATATTAATACTTGTTATAATCCGTTCTAGAAGATGAAACTGAAAACTAAACTTTTCATGGATATTAACATGGATATTAATAACATGGATATTAAAATCACAGACATTTATGACTTTATCTGCAGACATTACTAATTCTGAGAGAAAATCAGCAAATTCTTTGATAAAGTCTGTATGGTGGCCTGGTGGCCTGAATACAGTAGCCAGTACAAAAGAAAAACATGAATTATAACTTGCACTAGATCATTTTACATTGAGGACCATCACTTCAAAAGAATTATATTTAAAATTAGATCTTTGAGCAGTACTGATCGTGTTACTATAAATTACAGCAACACCTCCTCCTTTACCTTTCAGACGAGGCTCATGTTTATAACAGTAATCTTGAGGGGGGGACTCATTTAAAGTAAAGTAATCGTCTGGTTTTAGCCAGGTTTCTGTCAAACACAGCACATCTAGTTTATGATCTGTAATCATATAATTTACAATAAGTGCTTTTGAGGAAAGGGATCGTATATTCAGTAACCCAAGCTTTATCATTTGTTCATTTGTGTTATATCCGTTCTTAGTTGTTTGTAAATCAATTAAATTTTTACCCTTAAACGGTTTTGAGAGTTTTTTGTATTTGCTAATTCGGGGAACAGACACAGTCTCTATAGGATGATATCTAGGTGAAAGAGTCTCTATGTGTTGGAATTTATCTGACCTCTGTGACGTGAGACAGCTAGCAGACGGTCGGTTTAGCCAGTTTGTCTGCTTCCTGACCTGGACCCCAGTTAGTCAAGGTTTAGCTCTAAGACTAAATACAGAATAATTTCTTGGGCAGAGCTACCGAGTTGCAGAATAAAGTACAAAAAATCAATGTTTGCTTAAACTTCTTGCCTTGGCACACTGCCAGCCACCAGCCAGCTAATCAGACTGGCAGGTTTTTTCGAACACTCAGAGTGGCATAAGAGGTCAACTTTAAAATTAATTTTGAAAACAACACTTTTCATCGTCATGAGTTAATGTGACAAACATAATTGTATTTATTTTAAATAAATCACAATTGCAGGCTCAGTTTAATAGTTTAAAGGTTGATGTTTTGTTTTTGTGTCTGCAGAGTTTGTGTTCAGCAGTGGCGCAGGTCTATGGAGCCGACAGAAACTCTTCCTGGCTGAAGAAGTGCTGTGGCCTGTCTTGTGAATGATAAGAATCAGAGATCATATTTTATCAGGGTGTTTGATTTGAAAGTAAGTCAGATGCGGTTTTTGATTATTCCTTATGCATCATCTTGCTCTTAGTATGAAGTAAATGGTTTCTTATTCTGGTTTGACAGGAAGGAAAAATCTTGTTTGATCAAGATTTGATCAGCAACTTTTCAATAAACAACTCCAGGTCTGATTTTGTCACGTTTGCTGCAGACATAAGTGCTCAACCCATATGTCGAATCTGTTCGGTACTCTTGTGATTCACCTCTGCAGACGTAAGGTTGTGCCAATAACTGATAAAGCTGGAGTCAAAGTCCATATGTACACACCTCTGAACTTATCAAGAACGACTTCATCCTTCAACATTGTCTTCTTAATCTTGTATTAAAAATCTATCTATCTATCTATCTATCTCTCTGTCCATCCGTCCATCCGTCCGTCCGTCCGTCCGTTCGTTTCTCAACAAGCAGTGTGTATATAAAGCATCTTTAATGTGTGTTTCTCCTCAGACGTGGCAGTTTGCTCTCAATTTTGACAGTGAGGAAGAAGCAAAGCGCTTCAAGAATGCAGTTGATGAACTTCTGGCTAGAAGAAAGAAGAAAACCGGTAAATACAACAGCACATCAGGGTATATCTTTCCTTAACTTCACTTGTGTTCTTCTGATTTGTCGAATGACTCAGCAACTTCTGCCGGGATAAAGTCTTTTCTGGAAAAAATAATGTTAAATATCTCTCGGATCTTCTTACACCACTAGAACATTCCTTCCTGTTCTGTAACTGTTAGCATTAACCTTACAGTTGAAGTCATACAGTGGTGAATTTAGTAATGATTATCTTAATTGTGTTGTTTACTAATGAATTACATGAACGCTAATTCTGTCTAAACTAAACTTAACATAAGACTGACTTAATATAAGTTTACCAATTAAAATGTTTTTATGTCTGGAAGATATGCGAGTAGTTCATGAACATATGTTGAATAATCAAATTGTGAAAAGAAATTTCCAGGCCATGCTTCACCGCAAAATCAAAAAGAAAAATGTATATTTTAGTGTCAGTCTGTGTCGCTGTTCACGTTGTAAACGCGGTGCATTGCTTCCGTGTTGTATGTCAGAACCACATGCATACGCTGCAGTAAGTGCTACATGTGTCGTGATGGAGAAGCGCACACAGACGCGGGTTCAGAGGAAGCTTTATGTGAACGGGGCACAAAGTGGTGAATTGGTGATAAAGTGCAACAGGTAGTGTGAATGACAGCTTATCTGGATGTGGAAGCAATGCTGAGTCTTGGAGAACACGGGAAGAGTTTTCATGGGAGGAACAGACACAGGGATTCTCATGGAGACAATCTAGGCATACTGAGACGAGACACTGGTTTCTGTGTGAGGGCAGGTGATATAGTGTCCGTGATTGGGGACAGTGTTGGGGTGACTGGGAGCGAGGGGGAGGAGTGTGAGAGCAACATGGACACTGACAGTTAACAGGCTATAAAAGTGTTTGATGGCATCAATGAATACATTATTAAAAATTTCTTTTATTTTGACTTTTTCAGAACCAAAACTTCCAGTGGCTCGTAAGAAGAAGTTACTCAAAGCTGACATCAGCACCCCGAGCAATTTTCGGTGAGTTTACTTTTATAAACAGAGCAACTTGGAGTTGATATTAGTGATATTCTTATAAGGTAAAATAGTTGGTGGACAATTATCCGTCCTTCGAACTCAATTCTAGAATTAAAGAAAATTCTACAAGCTGAATCAAGACATATAAGTATTATATATTAATACTTGTTATAATCCGTTATAATTAACTGTTAATATCCATTTCCCCTTTGTGCCGATTTATGTATGCTTGATCATAACACGATCAAACGCATGCATAAATCCCGCACCATTTCCCTTGAGCTAGATTCGCTACACAAGTGAGTACCAGCACTCTGTATAATACTGCAGATGAGAACAGAAAAACACATTCTCTGAAACTCAACTTTCAACAAATAACCCACACAGAGAAGAACACAAAGCAGTTCCCTGTCAAGGGAACTCAACACTGCGTCGAACACATATGGGAACGCCTTAGCGTGATTGTCTCTTGAAGCGCAATTGAAACCAGGTGTGCGAGTGCACGTAGACGAGGGTGACATCATGAGCCAGCGAACTAGAAGCCTCAGCTTAGTGTCTTCAACAGCGCTCGAAGCTAACGTGTGTTTGAGTTGCTCTGCTGGCTGTAAGTCGATTATTTTTCCACTTACCTTTTGTGGTGGCGGATACACAGACCTTCAGGCGTTGCGTCACTCCGCGCTTCATCACGGGCAATGATACACACGCGCTCTGTGTTCATTGTTTGGGCGAGGATCATGCACGCTCAGTGCTCGAGGGCTCTGAGTGTGCAGAGTGCCTGCAGCTGCCGCTGCTCACTCTCCGCTCACGCCTGGCAGTCTTCGAGGGAACTGCGGTCCTTGTGGGTCTGGTCCCGCTGCAGCTGAGGCTCAGCGGCGGCTGCACTCATGGGGATCGCAGCTAGATTTAGCAGCGGGGTCGGAGACGGGCGGCGCCTTTTCTCCCAGCGCCTTTTCAGTCTGCTCTCACCCAGGATTCGGAAGCGCACCATGCAGTGATTACTTCCGACCTGGGTGATGACGCGTTGCTGAACCTCTCCAGTTCTGAGGAGCTGGAGGTGGACATCGTAAGCATCGGCGTGGATGAGGCTGAACCGCCATCAGTCTCACCCGCATTCGAGGAGCTGCTCGAGGTGGTTACTCGGGCAACGGCGAGGCTCAGTCTCGAGTGGCCAGCTGAGCCCAGGGACGCTCGTCCTAAGCGCCTAAGCGTACAACCTCAGCGCCGGGATTTGCCGTTTTTCCCGGACCTCCACACCGAGGTGTCGAGGTCTTGGAAGCGGCCCGCCTCCCACAGGGTTCATAGCAGCGTTTCAGCTAACTATGCTACCCTCGTGGGAGCCAAAGAGCCCGTCTATGGGGCGATGCCTAGAGTGGAGGAGGCGTTGGCCAATTACCTCGCCCCCCATTCATCGCCGCCCCTTAAAACCCCGACGCTGCCCACCAAACCCCTCCGGGTTACCTCCACTATGGTGGGCAGAGCATACTCCGCGGCTGGTCAGGCTGTAGAGTGTCTGCACATGTCGTCACCGCTGCAGGCCTACCTGGCGGAGTTGCTCTCAGACCTCGATGAGGGCGGGGGAATTGGCCCTGAGGCAGTAGCCGAGCTGTGCAGGGCCACCGATCTCTCTCTGCGGGCTGCCAGGGAAATGGCCCGTTCAATCAGTCCTGGTGGCCACAGGAAGGCATCTGTGGCTCAACCTAACCACGCTGAGAGAAAAGGATAAAAACATCCTTATCGACACCCCTCTTATGCCTGCTAAGCAGGAGGTGGCGTTTAGGAAGATCCTCCCCCGCCGCTCTCGGGCAGCTGGGTCTGCGAGCCAGCCGCAGCCCAGCAGCAGCTCCTCCCACCGCGCTGCTCAGCGGCAGAGCGTGGCTTCCCGCCAGCCTCCTCAGTCTGGTGGTGGTGCGGGTCGTCGTGCTCAGCCGCAGCCTTCTGGCAAGAGGACAGATCTGAGGACTGTCCTCCAGGCCAACAAGGCTAAGAACAAGAGGCCCTGACGCCTATGTTGTTTGGCCTCGCAGCACTGGTCTTCCTCGAGGGGTGGACCAGTGCCCGGTAAGCGCGGTGGATGGTCCGGGGTCTCGAGGGACCCGGGCCATGCTCAGCATGGGCAGTCTCGTCCAGTCGCGCTCCTCACGGGCCGCGCTGGGAAGGGTTCACCCTCTGAGGAGGGTCCTAGAGCATCCGCCCCGGCGGCTCTCTGGTTTCGGCCAGGGCCCTGGGGTGGAAAAATGTATCTGTCCAGAGGTCGGTCTCGTGAGGCTGATACACCTAGTAGATTTCCTGGCTGCGTGGCAGCGCCTTCCAGGTATCTCTCGGTGGGTCCTGCGTACCGTATCAGAAGGATACGCTATTCAGTTCCGGGTTCATCCTCCCGGCTTTGCGGGTGTGTTACTGTGATAATAGGCTCTGGTCATGGAACGAGAAGTCGACTCACTGCTGAGGAAAGAGGCCATAGAATATGTACCCCTCTCAGCCAGAGAATCGGGCTTTTACAGCCAGTACTTCATCGTTCCCAAAAAGGATGGAGGCTTACGCCCTATTTTAGATCTTCGCACACTGAACGATTCCGTCAGGCGACTGAAATTCAGAATGCTAACTCTGAAACAGATCGTAGCTCAAATCAGGTCCAAGGACTGGTTTGTCTCGATAGATCTCAAGGACGCGTATTTCCACGTCTCCATCCTCCCTCAGCATCGGATGTTCCTCAGATTCACCTTTGGGGGGAAGGATTATCAGTATCGGGTTCTTCCGTTCAGCCTGGCTTTGTCTCCTTGCACTTTCACCAAGTGCGTGGATGCAGCTCTAGCTCCGCTCCGATCTTGAGGGATTCAGATCCTAAACTACATCGAAGACTGGCTCATCCTGGCCCAGTCTCGAGAATTGGCGGTACATCATCGAGATGTTATTCTCGCATACATTAGGGAGCTTGGGCTGAGACTGAACCTGTACTGGGACCTGTACTGGGACCAATCTGTCACCGCATGATGCTGTCGACAGACGCCTCCCGCTCAGGTTGGGGGGGGGGGCGGTCTTGAGGGACCGCTCAGCCCAGGGTCTGTGGGACGGACATTGCCTCTCCCTGCATATAAATGCACTGGAAATGTTGGCTGTCTGGAAGGAGCTTCAAGCCTTTCTCCCAGACCTGTGGGGACACCACGTGCTAGTTCAATCCGACAACACGGCGGTGGTCTCCAATATAAACCATCAGGGGGGTCTCCGCTCTCTTCAGCTTTGCAAGCTAGCCGCGCGGATCCTCCTCTGGGCTCAGAACAAACTTTGCTCCCTTCGAGCAATGTACATTCCGGGTTCCCAGAACACGGGAGCAGACTTCCTGTCGAGGCAGGGGCCGACGCCCGGGGAATGGATGCTCCACACCGAGGTGGTAGAGCAGATTTGGGAGAAGTTTGGTCAGGCTCAAGTGGACCTCTTTGCGTCCCACGAGGCGACCCACTGCCCTCTGTGGTACTCCCTTATTCCCCCAGCCCCACTCGGGCTGGATGCGATGCAACAGGAGTGGCCGAGGCTACTCCTGTACGCTTTTCCCCCTGTAGCCCTGCTCCCGGGGGTTCTAGAGAAAGTTCGCCAGGACAGGGTCCGTCTCACCTTAATTGCCCCGCGGTGGACGGGCAGGGTGTGGTTTTCGGACTTAGTGTCCCTTCTAGACGGCACTCCTTGGGAGATTCCCGTCAGAGTGGACCTACTGTCCCAGGCTCAGGGCAGGATCCTTCATCCTCGCCCGGAACTGTGGAATCTGTGGGTCTGGCCTCTGAGGGGGCCGACTCATAGACTCAGGTCTCTCGACTGAGGTCGTTGAGACCATTCTCCACTCTAGAGCCCCGTCCACGAGGAAGCTCTACGCTCGGAAGTGGAGTATCTTCACTTCCTGGTGCAGTGACAAACATTTAGACCCAGTGACCTGCCAAGCTGGTATCATCCTGGATTTTCTACAAGAAAAGTTCGCTGCTGGGCTGTCCCCCTCCACGCTTAAGGTGTACGTGGCTGCCATTGCGGCTTAACACGTGCCCCCAAGTGGTACCCCTCTGGGTCGGGACCCCCTAGTAGGGCGTTTCCTTCGTGGCACTTTAAGGCTGAGGCCTGCAGTATGCTCTCAGGTACCGCCCTGGGATCTGTCCTTGGTTCTCCAAGCTCTGTCCCAGGCACCCTTTGAGCCACTTTCGGAGAAACTTCTCACCATTAAGACGGTGTTCCACCTAGCCATTTCCTCCTTCAAGAGGGTTGGCGACCTTCAGGCCCTTTCAGTGGCCCCCTCCTGCCTGGAGTTTGCTCCCGGTCTGGCGAAAGCTTTCCTCTCTCCCAGACCGGGGTATGTCCCTAAGGTGCTTTTGAGCCCAGGTCGTCACATTATGCTGCAGGCCTTATGTCCTCCCCCTTTTGTCGATCATGACCAGGAGTTCAAGAACAAGGTCTGTCCAGTGTGAGCACTGGACGCCTACATCCGCAGAACAGCTTCATGGCGTAGGTCGGACCAACTTTTTGTATGCTTCGGGGCTCCTAAGGGAGCTCCAGCATCTAAACCTACTCTAAGCAGGTGGATAGTCGAGGCTATCTCACTGGCTTACGAACTGGCAGGTCAGCAGTGCCCACTGCATGTCCGCGCCCACTCTACACGGAGCATGGCTACCTCTAAAGCTTTTTGCGCAGGGGCTCCCCTTGCCGATATTTGTGATGCGGCTGGCTGGTCCTCACAGCATACCTTTGTCAGGTTCTACCAGTTAGACCTTAACCCCGCTATGGGATCTTTAGCCCTTTCGTAGTGAGCTACGTTAGCTTGGCATACTCCGATCGCTGAGGCAGCGTGGGTATTCTTGTTCCCATATGCGTTCGACGCAGTGTTGAGTTCCCTTGACAGGGAACGTCTCAGGTTACTTACGTAACCCTAGTTCCCTTAGAGGGAACGTGACACTGCGTCTCGTAGCCTCAGCTCCATCGCACGCCAGCTGTTTCAGACACTTCTAGTTCGCTTCTAGTTCGCTGCGTGCTGATATGCTCCTGGCTCATGACGTCACCCTCGGCTACGTGCACTCGCACACCTGGTTTCAATTGCGCTTCAAGAGACAATCCCGCTAAGGCGTTCCCATATGCATTCGACGCAGTGTCTCATTCCCTCTAAGGGAACTAGGGTTACGTAAGTAACCTGAGACGTTAGCGAAGCAGAGAGAAAGAGCTAGCTCCCTCTAGATGAACTCCTGGGAACTTTATAGCCGGGTACTCTTCTCCTGGGCCAATTACCAGCAGCCTCATTATGTCCAGGACCAATCCTGTTAAGACAACAAAGAGAAACAACAGAATCCACAAAAAACTATATATACGTATATATATACGTAACACCACCATGTACCTATCCTCTGATGCTGCTTCCAGCAGGATAATGCGCCATGTCACAAAGCTCGAATAATTTCAAATTGCCCAGCAAACACGTGAATGTGGGGCCCACATGGGTTTTACATGGGCTACAGGGGTACAGAGTGGGCATGGGCTCAAAATGGGCATCTTATCTGGGGCCCACTTGGGTTACCCAGCTAGGACCCACATGGGTCCACCCAGGTGGGCATCTTATCTGGGGCCCACTTGGGTTACCCAGCTAGGACCCATATGGGTGAACCCAGGTGGGCTCCCCATGTGGTTCCCAGGTGGGTATTTAATGGGAAATTTGTGCATGGGCTAAAAATGGGCTACACATGGGACCCTTTTTGTTTTATCAAATACAAACATAATTGCATAAGTGCAAACATAATTAATTCCATAGGTGATTACAATGTGCATATATGCCTTTAAAATTATTTTTGTTGTTGTTGTGACACTTTAATTAATTTTAGCAATCTTAATTTAATCATAATTTAAATCAAAATCAAATAGACAGTACATATATTTGTTGCTTTGACACTTGGACTAACAACCTACTTAAAAATTAAAAAATGTGAACACTCATGCAATTGTACCACATTTTCTGATTTTAAAAAGATCAAGAGCCCACGATTTGAAAAAAAATAAATAAAATAATTGTGAGGTCAAAACTATTGCAGGAACTCACGCAGCAATTCCCATCCCCCTGTCGACTATATCGCGAGATCTTAAACAACACTACCATCCCCCACCCGTTGTTGCCCGCCACTTTCGTCTATTTTCCGTTGATGATTTTGCTGTCAACTATACTTAAGGTAAGAACTACAACACTACATAAAAACTGAAAAGTAAAATGTATTAGAAATACCTAGTTTTTACAACATAGTGTCAACCAAAGCATTAGTTTAACTATTGTGTCGTTAGAATGTTGACAATTACAGTTAGACATCTATCCTCAGAAATCGCGCCTCTTTTTGAAAAATGTTCGCCGTTTTTTTGTGGCTCCCCATAACAAAAACGATAGGAGTTACAATATTAGAGTAATATATTTTCTTATAATTTACAAACTGTTATTAAATTGTTTCGAGTTGAGGCTTATATTTGACTACTGTTTTACGATATACCTCAATGGCATTTATAGTGCGCACATCAAACGCCCAAAAAGAATTAACGTTATCGGTATTTTGAATGTAACCTGTTCAATCTGTCTGCTCCCGTTTATTTTTAAGCACAGAATTATACGTTACACAAAACACAGACCATAGCGCTTTTAGTCCAAAAATTGGGCACATTCATTGAGATATAATGCACTTTCATGTGTTTAATAGGCATTTATTCACTGAACTATAATGCACATTGATTTTCCACTGAATTATGCGATCTCCGCGTTCTGCACATTCGGGACTGGTACACATGAGAGAGAGAGAGAGCAGGCCCGTAGCAGCTAGCTCACTCAGTACATGTTTCATGTTTAAAATAAAATTTGTTATCTGAATGACTAATTTGCTGTTTAAAACCCCTCAGTACTCATGAATGTGTTTATGTATAATTTTATCATGTATAAAAATCTTTAGGAATGTCTAATCTCTAAAATGTTTATTGTGCGTGTATGAAACGAATCGAGGCTGCTTGAGAGCTGAGTGAGTGAGGACGCATCAGCAAGGCAGTAAAGGATGAAGTTGTGAAATTCTGACTGGCCACAGTTTAAAGTGCGCATATTGGGAAAAGCAGGTAATGTTTTTATTGAGTGTGGAATGGTGATAGTTATAATGATAATTATGTGTCAAATTACACACAAATAAGGTATGCTTTTTTTATGCCTATAACCTACAGGAAAAACAGAAAAGAAGCAGAAAAGGCAGTGTCAAAGTGGCTCATTGGTGCCAGGGACAGGGGAGGAAACCAGACTGCGAGGGCACATGTTGGAGAGCAAGATGAGTAAGAGATGCAAAAAAAAAATAATAATTTATTACTATGTGCACTCTTAAGCCCAATGGATACTTTAGTGTCAAACCTACACCGTAGCTACGCCATAGGCTGTGTAGTTCACGCAGCTACGCTGTTGCCTGACATGCACCTCTCCAAAAATCTGACAGCGTGTTCTACGCTCTGTTGGTTTGCTAGAACCCCTCCCTCCCTCCCTATGTGTTTGTTTTGTGTGTGATTTTTGCACTTTACTATACTTTAATGTTACATCTTCTTCGGCTTTTGCCGTGGTACTGCGGGTTACACAAGCAACATGCCCGTGGACACTGCAGACTAGCGGTCCGCATGTGTGCTGCATGTGACGTGGACAACGACGCAGAAGTATAAATTATAACCGATGCACAGGCTACGGCTTATGTCTGACGCAGAAGTATAAATCAGCTTTTAGACATTTTGCTGTCACTTAGTTGTTTTTGGTCGCTGTGAATGTAATACTAGACGCTGTGTCTAATTCTTATTTTTGACACTTATTTATGCAACTGACCCCAGGTCTTGGGTTATCCACTAATAAACTGATGACCTAAATCAGGTGTGTTTGATTAAAGAGACATGCAAAATGTGGTTGAGAACCACTGATTAACAGCGTGATGTGAGATACGAAAGGCTAATCAATCTGACATGTTTAAACTAAAAATATAAAATTAATTGTATATGTATTACATAACATTTTAGATATTTTAATATAACAAGTGGTAAAATATATTAATTTGTTCTATCTTTTCAAAGGGCCACTGGGAGAGTGAGAACGGAGGACTGAGGAGCCACACTGTTGCTTTGGCTTGTTTTGTCTTGGGAACTCTTCAGTTCAAGAGGTTATTATAACAAATATGTTACTGGAGCATTACTGCACTTTGTGTTTTGTATTTGAGTTTTAAAAAGTTCTTAATAAATGAAAGCATGAGCTACTGGTCTTTCTTCATTGACTTTTCTGGACATTTTACTGTACTTTATTGGGTTAAATGTAATATTTGTAGTTAGGGGTTTACTGTAAAATAAGGTAACCCAAACAAACAAGTATGTTAGCCCATATATATAGCTGTTGTGGCCCACACGAGACCTACATAAAACCTAGCCAGGTCCCATCATTAACCCATGTAAGCAGCCTCCTATGGGCCCCACATGGGATTGCCCAAATGGGCCCTATATGGTGCCCATCAAGGGCCCATCATAAACCCATCTGGGCTAACCCATGTCGGGCCACCATGGAAACTGAGGACAAAATTAGCTGGGTCCCAGTTGGGTAGCCCAGGTGGGCCCCAGAAATCAGCCCAGGTGCAACCCCTTTGGGCCCCACATGGATGTGTTGGCTGGGTGGTTTCTTGAACATGACAATGAGTTTACTGTACTAAAATGGCCCCACAGTCAGCAGATCTCAACCCAATAGAGCATCTTTGGGATGTGGTGGAATGGGAGCTTCGTGTCCTGGATGAGCATCCCACAAATCTCCATCAACTGCAAGATGCTTCCTATCAATATGGCCAACATTTCTAAAGAATGCTTTCAGCAGCTTGTTGAATCAATGCCATGTAGAATTAAGGCAGTTCTGAAGGTGAAAGGGGGTCAAACACAGTATTAGTGTGTGTTATAATAATAATCCTAATAATCCTTTAAGTGAGTGCACGTGCTGACTGCATATGTGCAACATAATTAGTTATTTGTATTAACATAAAATGTTGACTGTCTGATTCAACTATGGCAAAACTAAGTATTGTGGTCACTATCAAAACTATACTGTCACTACCGAAAATATCCAGTCACTACCAAAACAAGGAAAGTTTTGTCAAAAATAAAGTACAGTAATACCTTGGTTTATGAGCGACTTGGTATACGAGCAAATCTGTGTACGAGCATGGAGGGTCAAATCGGTGTACAAGCATTGTATGATTTGTACGAGAAATTTTTTCCCTCACCCGCACGCATGTTTTGTGTGGAAAAATCCTAACGCTCAGCATCGTGGTGCGCATTTTTACAGGAAATATCCTAATGACAGCCTCTCATGAAACAGTCACGTGGTTCCAACCCCTTTATTACCCCTTAACTCATTCATTTTCTCAGCGTCGCTCAGTTTGGCTGCATCATTCACCACAGTGATACTTTTATAAGTGATTTACAGCGGTTTTACCTCCTGTTGTTAACATTAATTAATTGTGATCGCTATTGTTCATGTAGTGAAATATACCGTATTTATTCGAGTATAACGCGCAAATTTTTCTACCAAAAAAATAAATCAAAGTTAGGGATGCGCGTTATGCACGAGGGCTGGGCTGGGCTGGGCTGGGCTGGGCTGGGCTGGGCTGGGCTGGGCTGGGCTGGGGGTTTGTTTTGATGGCCGGTCCTTTGAGGGTGCCGGCGAATTGTGAGTTCGCGCTGCGCATTTTACAGGCTGTTTAAGTAGCAATATATGCATAAAATAAAAGGCAGACTCGTGAGTGCAATTCAGCAACTGTATTCAAACATAAACCGCGGCAACAACCGCAACATAGCCCAAAGCAATCGATTGCCGATTGCATGATACATTACATCCCGTAACACAGGCTGCAGCCTCTCACTGTACGTGAGGGCGAAGAAAAAAAAACGTCCCCTCGCCGCTTCATTTCCTCGCCCATTCAGACGCAGAAGAAACCGGAGAAACAGATGTTCCTGCCAACTGGGACACTGATGAAAAATTAACTCCAGAAGAATGGGAGCAACTCTTTAGTGTCTCTGATGAGGAATCTGACGTCGAAGGTTTTTAAATAAATATTTGTACCGGTAATTCTCTTTCGGTATTGTGTTCATTAGTTTATGTTGTTAATAAATATATGTTATATATTTTAGATAAGTTATATATGTTATATAAGTATATGTTATACAATAAATAAATGTTTTTTATCATGGCTGCACGTGTTCAACAACGTTTTTTGTCAATTACAATGCTTGGTGTGAAACAAAATTTTATACCGATTTTTAATCGAAAATCAGGGGTGCGCGTTATACACGTGTGCGCGATATACTCGAATAAATACGGTACATGTACAGTACCTCTAAGCAGTAACTGTCACAGTTCATGAATTCATTGTCTCCTAGTTCTGCCTGTGTGTGTGTGTGTGTGTGTGTGTGTGTGTGTGTGTGTGTGTGTGAGCGAGAGAGAGAGAGAGAGAGAGAGCACTGACACACCTGATTCTCATATCATCTGCATGTTTAGTTCACTTCTCTCCACTCTTGTCTTGTCAAGTCCTTCGTTTGCGGCTCCTGCGCTCGTTCGCGGCCGCGGCTCCCGTGTGTGATACTCCTCTGGATTATCACTTTGTTTGTTTTCTGCATTATTATAATAAATTCACTCATTTGCACTTGAATCCTTGATTTCCCCACTCCCCCCTCCTCCCTCCTCTCGTCTCTTCCACTTCTGAAAGCTGAAGTGCATTACAGTAAATTGTCAAGTATTTTTATAGTTTAATAGTCAATTATTAATTAGTATTTATATGAGATCTTAATTTTAACTGTAATTAATAGGGTAAAACCAAAAAAATATTTAAAATGGGCATTTATGGTCGGGTGGAACGAATTAATTGATTTTTAGTGCATTCTTATGGGGAAAATTGTTTTGGTGTACCAGCATTTTGGTTTACGAGTTCGCTCTTGGAACAAATTAAACTCGTAAACCGGGGTATTACTGTATATTGAATTATCAACTAAGACGTTATGATAGTGTTTGGTTTAATGCATATTCAACCTAATAAATCCTTAACTTTGAAATCAGTATGATAAACTTAATGCCTTCTACAAAGAAAGATTGGGTTCAAAATACAACAAATCTCATAAATTACACTTAAAATATTATTAAAATTGTCATTTTTATTGATTTAACCTGTAAAAAAAAAAAAAATAGAAAAAAAAATATATATATATTTACAAGGTAGATGTAAAGAAATCTTAATAGGTGATTATACCCCTGTTAATAAATGATATATTATTGTGTTTGAGTAGTGACAAATTTGGGGAGAATGAAAATATTCCAGCATTTTCTGAAAATACAATTTGAGAACTAACTGTACAATTACTAGAAATGTATACCTTGGATATTATACAATTTGCATACGTGCAAAACTTGTGGGGGGAAAATAGAAAAATTCAAGATGTTTCCAACTGTGATTTTTCAACAATTCTGTAGAATGGCCCATATAGATATAACTTTCATACAGAACAACAATAACATTCTATTGATTACTGTATTAAACTTACCTCAGGCTGTGAGGAGGATGTTGAGGCTTTGATGTTGAGGATGTACCACTCCTGGTGACGTTTCTTTTGTCTATTAACGTCCTATAGAAAACTATTATTATTCACGCGTGTGAATACTATTCACACTAGTAAACCATCAACTGTCAAAACTATTAAACAATTCAATAAGCAATTATCTTTACTTCACTGGTCTCTCTTGGCATTTTATTTTATTTACAAGTATTATAAGCTGCTACACTTCACTGCCAGCACTAGCACAAGTGAAAATCAGTGTAGAGTTCATAGAGAAAAGATCGATATACATCAAACAAATCAAACTACAGAAGTCAAGTCAAGTCAAGTCACCTTTATTTATATAGCGCTTTTTACAATGTAGATTGTTTCAAAGCAGCTTTACAGTTGTCACAGGAAAAACAATATAAACAAAGATTGTTTGGCTGAACAGCAGCCCCAAAAGAGCAGGCGAATCAATACAATTGATGAATTTTAAGTGCTAAGTTTCCCCAACTGAGCAAGCCATAGGCGACAGCGGCAAGGAACCAAAACTCCGGCAGGTGACGTAACGAATGAAGAACAGAATGGAGAAAAAACCTTGGGAGAAACCAGGCTCAGTCGGGGGACCAGTTCTCCTCTGGCCAACAGCCAAACAGTGCATGATTATTATACAACAATTCAAGTCCAATATGAAGTCCAATTTGGTCCGGTTAGAGCTGGGTTCATGATCGTCACAGGGGAGGGTCTAGTAGAGTCACGGTCTCCGCAGACACTTCAGGGCAGTGCTGTGCTCGTGTCCAGTTGCAGGTCCTTCATCTGATCTGGAAACGGCCCGGATCTGGCTGACCATGGTAACCTCGGAATAAACAGAGACCAATATCAGTGTAGATGCCATTCTTCTTCTGATGTATCGAGTACATCAGGTGTTATGGGAATGTTCCCGGTTCCGGCTTATCTAAATTATGCAGCCTAACAATCATTTTACATGATTTGGATTAAAAATGTATGTAAAATGTGTTATGTGTATGCCAGGTTGAAGAGATGTGTTTTTAGTCTACATATAAACTGACAGAGTGTGTCTGCTTCCCGAACTGTAATAGGAAGACTGTTCCAGAGTTTAGGAGCTAAATAGGAAAAGGATCGACCGCCAGCAGTTTGACTTTGATATTCTAGGTATTATAAGCTGGTCAGTATTATGGGATCGCAATAGACGTGAAGGACTATAATGTGTTAAGAGATCGCTCAAGTACTGTGGAGCTAAACCATTTAATGCTTTGTAAGTAATTAGCAAGATTTTAAAATGTATTCGGTGTTTAATAGGAAGCCAGTGCAGGTTTGACAGAACTGGGCTAATATCCTCATACTTCCTGGTTCTAGTAAGAACTCGAGCTGCTGCATTTTGGACCAGCTGGAATTTGTTTATTAAGCGTGCAGGGCAACCACCTAGTAGAGCATTACAATAATCTAGCCTTGAACTCATGAACGCATGAACTAACTTTTCCGCATTTGTCTTAGAGAGCATATTTCATAATTTAGATATATTTTTAAGATGGAAGAATGCTGTTTTACAGATGCTAGAAACATGGCTTTCAAATGAAAGATTGGTATCAAAGAGCACACCCAGGTTTCTAACTGACGACGAAGTCTTGACAGAAGAGCCATCGAGTGTTAGGCAGTAGTCTAGATTATTACGTGCTGAACTTTTTGGTCTAATAATTAGAATCTCTGTTTTTCCAGAATTAAGCAGTAGAAAAGTTCGAGCAGCCTTGTCAGCACGAACATCAGCTTTTAAATCCGGTAATGCTGATGATCGCAAACAAGCTAGTTACGATCTCAGGAAATCCATCAAAGCCGCGAAAAGGCTATATAAAATCAAAGTTGAAGAACAATTCAACAACAACGATCCAAGAAGTATGTGGCAGGGCATCAGTAACATCACAGACTTTAAAGGGAATAAACCAGCTATGGTGAACATTGCCGCCTCTCTGCCGGATGAGCTTAATAACTTTTATGCTCGTTTCGAGGCTCACAACACCGCCCACACAGAGAGCGCTCCCGCGGCTGCTGCAGGAGACGCGAGTGCACTCACCGTCTCCGTCGCGGATGTAACCCGATCTTTCCGACGGGTAAATATCCGCAAGGCTGCGGGTCCTGATGGCATCCCAGGCCGCGTGCTCCGATCATGCGCATTCCAACTAGCCGGTGTCTTCACAGACATTTTCAATCTCTCCCTCTGTCTGTCTGTGGTTCCCTCGTGCTTTAAAAAATCCACCATTGTGCCCATACCAAAGAAAAGCAAAACCACCTGCTTAAATGACTGGAGGCCCGTAGCTCTCACACCCATTTACAGCAAGTGTTTTGAGAGACTCGTCAGAGACTACATCTGCTCTGTGCTGCCTTCATCACTGGATCCACTACAATTTGCATATCGTAGTAACCGTTCTACATATGACGCTATTGCTTTCACCCTACACACTGCTCTCTCCCACCTGGAAAACAGGAACACCTATGTGAGAATGCTGTTTGTGGACTACAGCTCTGCATTTAACACCATAGTGCCCACTACACTTGTTGTGAAGCTCCAGACTCTGGGACTAAACAGATCTCTGTGCAGCTGGATTCTGGACTTCCTGACAGGCAGAAGTCAGGTGGTCAGAATGGGCAACAAAACATCATCCCCGCTGACCCTCAACACTGGTGCTCCTCAGGGCTGTGTCCTCAGCCCACTCCTGTTCTCCCTGTACACACATGACTGTACATCCACACACAGCTCCAACGTCATCGTCAAATTCGCCGACGACACAACGGTGATAGGCCTGATCACTGACAACGATGAAACGGCCTACAGAGAGGAGGTAAGCACCTTGACTAAATGGTGTCAGGAAAACCACCTCTCACTCAACACCGACAAGACTAAGGAGCTGGTGGTGGATTTCAGGAGACAGAGCCGAGAACACAGACCCATCACCATCGACAAGACACCTGTGGAGCGGGTAAGCAGCTTTAAGTTCCTCGGCGTTAACATCAGCGAGGATCTCACCTGGACTGCACACACTGATGCAGTGCTGAAGAAGGCACATCAACGCCTCTTCTTCCTGAGACGGCTGAGGAAGTTTGGAATGAGCTCCAGCATCCTCAGATCGTTTTACACTTGTACTATAGAGAGCATCCTGACGGGCTGCATCACTGCTTGGTTTGGAAACAGCACCGCCGGCAACCGTAAAGCTCTGAAGAGGGTCGTGCGAACTGCCAGCCACATTGTTGGAGGTGAGCTTCCCTCCCTCCAGGACATCTACACCAGGCGTTGTGTAAGGAAAGCCCGGAGGATCACCAGTGACTCCAGCCACCTGTCCCATAGACTGCTCTCTCTGCTGCCCTCAGGAAGACGTCTCCGCAGCATCCGGTCCCGCACTAGCAGACTTAGGGACAGCTTTTTCCCACAGGCTATGAGATTACTAAACATTCAAAACTAATACACCCTACAGCATACCCCCACAATAAGGCACACCACACACCGCACTTAACTTTAAGAGTCAACACTGCACTATATACACACACACTGCATTTAACATCTACCTGTTACATCAGGCACATCCATCTCTTTCCAGTTCACGTACAATCTGTGGCACTTCAGCATTTTTATTTTTATGTGTATATATGTCAATAATGTAGTTTGTATATTCTGTGTAATTGCGTAAACAATGTATAGTGTAATGTGATGTTAACTGTATGTATATTCTGAGTATAATGTGTAGTGTAGCACTAACTGTAAGCATGCCAATGGTACACTGTGTGTACTGACTATGTATGTGCACATTGCACATTTTACCTGTTGAAGTTTGTATGGTTATATGTTAACTGTTTCTGCAAATTTCTGGAGCATGCTCCAAAGAATTTCACTTACCAAGGCACATGTGCTGTGGTAATGTGACAATAAAAAAACTTGAACTTGAAAGTCATCCAATTTTTTATATCAGTTATGAATTCTGTTAATTTAGTGAATTTGTTCGTTTCATCAGGATGAGAAGAAATATACAGCTGAGTATCATCAGCATAACAATGAAAGCTAATGCCATGTTTCCTAATAACTGCACCCAAAGGAAGCATGTACAGGGTGAAAAGCAATGGTCCTAGTACTGAACCTTGAGGAACTCCATACTGAACCCGTGACCGATATGACATCTCTTCATTTACTGCTACAAACTGATAACAGTCAGATAAGTATGATTTGAACCAGGCTAATGCAACTCCACTAATGCCAACATAATTTTCAAGTCTATTCAGAAGGATTTTGTGGTCGATTGTATCAAATGCAGCACTAAGGTCCAGTAACACTAACAGAGAGATACAACCACGATCGGATGATAAGAGCAAATCATTTGTAACTCTAATGAGAGCAGTCTCAGTACTATGATATGGTCTAAATCCTGACTGGAAATCCTTGTAGATACCGTTTCTTTCTAGAAAGGAACACAGTTGTAAAGATATTGCCTTTTCTAGAATCTTTGACAAAAAAGATAGATTCGATATCGGCCTATAATTAACTAATTCTGTAAGATCAAGTTGTGGTTTTTTAATAAGCGGTTTCATTACAGACAGCTTAAAGGTTTTTGGTACGTATCCTAATGACAAAGAAGAATTAATAATATTAAGAAGAGGATCTATGACCTCTGGAAGCATCTGTTTCAGTAGCTTAGTTGGTATTGGATCTAGCATGCATGCTGTTGATTTTGATGATTTAACGAGTTTAGACAATTCTTCCTCCCCAATAGCAGTGAAGGAGTGGAATTTTTTTTCAGGGACACTAAAATTTACTGTATTTTGGAATATTGTAGTAGACGGTTGCATGGTTATAATTTTCTCTCGAATATTATGAATTTTGCAAGTAAAGAAGTCCATGAAGTCATTAGTGCTGTGCTGATTTAAAGTGTCTGGGTTTGAGGCTTTATTTCTTGTTAATTTAGTCACTGTATCAAATAAATACCTAGGGTTGTATTTGTTTTCTTCTAAGAGGGTAGAAAAGTAAGTAGATCTAGCTAATCTTAAGGCCTTTCTGAATGCAATAGAGCTGTCTTTCCATGAAATGCGAAAAACCTCTAGCTTAGTTTTTTTCCAGCTCCGCTCCATTTTTCTGGATGCTCTCTTGAGGGCCCGGGTGTGTCGTTGTACCACGGTGTTGGACTATTTTCTTTAATCTTCTTTAAGAGCAACGGAGCAACAGTGTCTAAAGTGCTGGAAAAGAGAGAGTTAATAGTTTCTGTTGCAACATCAAGTTCTTCTAGGCTAAAGGTTTTCAAAGTCTGAGACAGTAGGCCTCCCTTTTGCCTCCCTTTTGACTCCCTTTCTGCTGTAGAATTTGAACAGTATCAACATTGATCCCATGTGACAATATTAGATCTAAAGTATGATTACGAGAATGAGTGGGTCCTGATAAAAGTTGTGTAACCTCAATAGAGTTTAAGATGTCTCTAAATGCCAATCCCAATGCGTCTTTTTCATTATCTACATGGATATTAAAATCACCGACAATTATGACTTTATCTGCAGACATTACTAATTCTGAGAGAAAATCAGCAAATTCTTTGATAAAGTCTGTATGGTGCCCTGGTGGCCTGTATAGAATAGCCAGCACAAAAGTTAAACAGGAGTTATTACTTGCACTAGATAATTTTACATTAAGGACCATCACTTCAAAAGAATTATATTTCAAATTAGACCTTTGAGCAGTACTGATGGTGTTATTATAAATTACAGCAACACCTTCTCCTTTACCTTTCAGACGAGGCTCATGTTTATAACAGTAATCTTGAGGGGTGGACTCATTTAAAGTAAAGTAATCATCTGGTTTTAGCCAGGTTTCTGTCAAACACAGCACATCTAGTTTATGATCTGTAATCATATCATTTACAATAAGTGTTTTTGAGGAAAGGGATCGTATATTCAGTAACCCAAGCTTTATCATTTGTTCATTTGTGTTATATCCGCTCTTAGTTGTTTGTAAATCAATTAAATTTTTACCCTTAAACGGTTTTGAGAGTTTTTTGTATTTACTAATTCGGGGAAAAGACACAGTCTCTATAGGATGATATCTAGGTGAAAGAGTCTCTATGTGTTGTAATTTATCTGACCTCTGTGACGTGAGACAGCTAGCAGACGGTCGGTTTAGCCAGTTTGTCTGCTTCCTGACCTGGACCCCAGTTAGTCAAGGTTTAGCTCTAAGACTATATGCCAAATTACTAGAGAGACAGAGGGTAGGATGAATACCATCTCTTTTCAACAGGTCAGGTCTGCCCCAAAAACTTTTCCAATTGTCTATGAACCCTATGTTATTCTGCGGGCACCACTTAGACATCCAGCCATTGAGTGAGGATAATCTGCTAAGCATCTCATCACTCCTGCGCATAGGAAGAGGGCCAGAGCAAATTACAGTGCCTGGCATCGTACTTGCGAGTTCACACACCTCTTTAATATTAGTTTTAGTGATCTCCGACTGGTGAAGTCGGACATCATTAGCGCCGACGTGAATAACAATCTTAGCATATTTACGATTAGCCTTAGCCAGCACTTTTAAATTTGCTTTGACGTCAGGCGCTCTGGCTCCCGGCAAACATGTGACTATGGTGGCTGGAGTCTCTATTTTCACATTCCGAGTAATAGAATCGCCAATCACTAGGGCACTTTCAACAGGTTTCTCAGTGGGTGCGTCACTGAGTGGGGAGAACCTGTTTGATGTTCTGATCGGAATGGAACAGTGGTTTTTTGACCCACGATTATGCCGTCTCACAGTCACCCAGTTGCCCTGCTGCACGGGCTCTACAGCCGGAACCGAACAATGTACAGGGTTTGCTAAGCTAGTCGCATCCAAAGTAGTATCTAAAGCCCTTGCATTCTTACTATCCTCGATTAAAGTTTGGATGCGTGTCTCTAATTCTGTGATCTTCTCTGTCAGCCTGACTATGTCCCTACATTTATCACATGTGAAGCCTTCACAGCTGACAGAGACAGACAGACTATGCATGAAGCAGGAAGTGCACGTAGCAATTACTAGAGAAGATGACATGACTCACCGCGTGTGTTGATCCAACTTGTTGACCAGTTGTTCGATGAAGTTGGGGAAAAAAGGCGCGAGCGAGAAAACGCTGTATGCACGGACAGTAAGATAGCACAATGCTAACGCGTTTAGTGACATAGATTAAAGCTAACGATTACAGTGTATTAAATAATCAAATTTTGTATTTAACAATATAAACGAACGCCGAGTTTAAGATCTAAAACAAAAAACAAGTTTATAGGACGCTACAAACGCAATCCACTCGAGCAGACAGGAAACAGCAGTGCAGCAGTCAAAAACGGTCCGTCTGGAACAATCAGATACGTCGGAACCTTGTGTTTGAGTCTGTGTCATGACACTTTCACTTTCGGTCTAGTAATCTCTTTTTGTTGTGGCAGAGTGCACACTTCCTCATGTAGGAAGTAGTAACTAAATCAAATTTCTGCCCAATGTAAGTACAAAGTTTTAACACTGTCAATTATAACATTATTAGTTAACTTCAAGAATAGTACAACACACAAGAGAGCTAAGATTGTCAATGTTCACTGAACAGAAAATCCATTGCTAATATAATACAGTACTGCTAATGAAGGTATGAAATGCTAATTACATTTGCACATCTGACCCATGCTAGATTTTTGTAATACATTGTACTGTAGATCTAGGGGTCAATATTACCATATTGGTCCTAATATAAGATATATTATCCTCATGTATTATTACTAATACAGTGGTACCTCAAGATACGAAATTAATCCGTTCCGAGGCGGCCTTCGTATAATGAGTTTTTCGTATCTTGGAACACATTTTACATGTAAAATGGCTAATCCGTTCCAAGCCCTCCAAAAACACCCCATTAAATTTCATAATAAAGCTAAATTGACCTATAAACAATGAAATAACGTAAAAATGTTGAAGCTTACCTTTCGAGTGAGGCGTCGTCTTCCGCCTGTGCAATCAAATCGCCGAAAATAGCACTGGCCTTGTGAGGGATTGCCGTCTCCGTTACTGTATCTTCAGCGATTTCTTTCTTTTATCCAGATGAGGAGCAGCCGTTCCATCTCGTGCACATGCGAGCGAGCGCGAGAGATGGATGATGTCCGCGTGAGAGAGACTGTTCAAACGCGAGATCGTCTGTTCAACCGCAAGAGAGACTGTTCAAACGTCTCCACAGGCACAGCGCCATAGCCGCTTGCAGCCGTTTGCAGCAGCTCACGGACCGGTCCGCGAATTCGCTACGCGCCCCGGTACCATTTCATCTACGGACCGGTCTGCGAATTCGCTCCGCAGCCCGGTGCCACTTCGTCCGCGGACCGGGGGGTTGGGACCACTGAGCTAAAGCACGCCAGCACAGAAGATGCATGATGGGAGGGATGCTGTCCAATTAGAGAGAAGGATCTCATGGCTTGGCTAGCATCAGGAACCAATGGGAGAGCAGGAGGATGGTGGCGAGTCTACTATAACTAAGATGGCGGCGTGCGGCGCAAGTTTCAAAATTGTTATGGGGCGAATCTCGGACTTTCAGAAACCTTTCATATCTTGAAAACTTTTTGTATGTAGAGCAGTAAAATTCTTCGTCTTTGCTTTCGTAACTTGGATTTTTCGTAAGTTGAGCCTTTCGTATCTTGAGGTACTACTGTTTATGTATTCAGACCATTATAGTTATGCATGAAAATAAGTTTAAACTGTACATGACATTTTTTAGTCAGGATTATTTAAGTGGGTAATTATGTTTTGCTTATCCCAGATGCCCAAGAAACCAACAGTTGACAGGGAACTTCTATTTACACCATCTTGCGTTCAGCAAAAGACGCCTCAGTCCAAAACGGCAACATAGCTACGCCTAATCAGAGCATCTGGACAGAGATTAGTAAGCAGCTGGAAAACAAGATCACTGCAAAGGCTCTATACACCTTTGTTAAATTAAACAGACACAACATCTGGACTGCTTTAGGGTTTACTCATGAAAGTGAGCATGAAACGAGTGGCAGTAGTGATGACGCTGTTTTTGAGGCAGGGTCCCTTTCCCCAGACCAACAGATTCCTGGACTTTAGATCTTGAAGTTCCATTTCAGAAATGGATTGAATTCATGCCTGAAACAGTAAAATACAAAAACAAGTTGTCTAAAACACAAAAAAGGAATACACAATTTTTAAGCCTGGCATCTGGACACATGTGATAAATCATCAAATTTGGCAAGAAGTGAAATGCTCCTGCACATTTGCCTTTAAAAGAGCCAAGGTCTCTCCATCAGCCACTGAGAAATATATTGACATCAAAGGCAACTGTAAGGAGTGTAAAAGTAACTTCTGTGCTCTTAGTGAGTAGATTTACTTGACTGCTTTCCATTTCAGCTTTCCTTCATAGAAAGACTCTTTATCTTTACCTCTTTGTCTCCATCAGTGTGGTTCCCATATTGCCTTTCCTGCGATCCCAACGGTTATTTTCTGTCATCATACTTACTTGTTCACTATACATGACCTGAAAAAGACTGCAATTTGGTTCACCATCAAACTGTGTGTGAGCTGTCTACCTGAATGAAGACCATGCCTTTATTATCAACCCAGAACTTCTCTAGAGCACAAACTGATATCATTCCTTCTTTCATCTCGACCACAGAGAGCAACCAGATCTTTGTCCTTGCCATCTTGCTATGTTGTTTTCCTGACCATAGAGGTCATGGGCCATTCTCTCAGACAACAGGAGTCTCCAATAACCATTTTATTCTGGGCTTTAAGACAAACCTGAATCCTCTTTCACTATTCCACCAGCTCCTCCATGGTATTTCCATCCAACAACTTCTCAGAGGTTCCCTCTGGGTCACCTTTCCCTCCATTGATCCTGTCAGACTCCTTGTTGCTCACCTAATTGTGTTTTTTCCTGACTACAGGGATTCTGGTTTTCCCTGAACTATAAAAGTGCTATGTTCTTCTGGTGACAGTAATGGAGGGTGTGCTCAGGCCATCTACGGCCTGAATGTCACCTCAGTACTTCCAGCTGCATCCACTGAAGCTTAGAAATCACTATAACATCACCCAGACTGCTATGTGTGTTTCCTTGTTCTGTTGGCTTCTCCTCGTCTTTTACATGACCAAATCTCCTTAAATCTTATAATCTGTTGGTGAGGGAGGACCGTCTTTTCTCTGGCTTTGCTGTGAGTTCTGGTCAAGGCTTTTACTCCTCATCCTGATCTCAAGACCTTCATCAATGAGAGTTATGCTGTCTTACTGGGTGAACTGTCAGCAAAAGTGCCACCTTGTTTTGTTCGAGTTGATGATGTTGCACATTGCATTAAGATGATCTGCCAGTGGGACTGCTCGTCTGTGCTCTTACACTCTATTCCAGCTATTCTGGGGTCTCATAGTCTGCCTGGCTATCCTGGGTCACTTGCTCCACTGGTCTTTCCTGAGCCTCCTGCTCTGCCTGCTTTCCTAAAGTCCCATATTCTGCAGGACAGTGGTCCCCAACCCCCGGTCCATGGATCAAATGGTACGGGTCCGCTGATCGGATCGCGGACCGGTCCGTGAGCGGCTGCAAGCGGCAACAATCGAGCACCGCGCCTCCCTCACCACCGCGCACCGCGACCACTGCTGCAGGATGTCCAAAGTCCTCCTTCTCCTCTTGCTTCCAACTGTTCACTTCTTTTTTGGAACTTTTAAGACTCCTAAGGTATAACAATTTTAACTTTCCTCTCTTAATTAAGCCAGCACAAAGAGATCCAAGTGAGTAACCGAAAATTAGCCCGATGACTCCGAGTGTGTGCAGGCAACCTACAGAAACAAAAATGGACTGAATCACATGAGGGCGCTTTGGTTTGAAAACGCATATAAACAATAAGGTTCTCACCAATGTAAAAAGCAGAGTTTTCTGGAAGTGCATAATCATCTATGAATGACATTCCCATAGGGCTGATTTTGGAGATCCTGAGCCAAGTCATCTGCCTAATTTGGCTACCCTATGCAAAGCAAAGCAAGAGAGAAATGACTCGGAGTTAGGCGACAAGGATCCCATTTTGTTCTTCCTGTCACTATTGGAGTCAAACACAAATGTACATGTACAAATCCTTATCAAAAACGTGACTTTTGATGCAGCTGGCTCAGTAGTGAGGAAACTACAGAGACGAATGGGCAAATCTGGCCATATATTCTGGTATCAGGGTGTTTTGGCAGGGGACGAGCACTCAAGTGTCCCAGTGGTGCAAATGCTGTCAGAGAGACACGATGTTAAGGCAATTGGCTGACAGAATGGATATGCGCAGGTGCACCAACTCCAAAAGAGGTTGTGAGTGTCTTTTCTCTGGCTTTGCTGTGAGTTCTGGTCAAGGCTTTTACTCCTCATCCTGATCTAAAGACCTTCATCAATGAGAGTTATGCTGTCTTACTGGGTGAACTGTCAGCAAAAGTGCCACCTTGTTTTGTTCGAGTTGATGTTGCACATTGCATTAAGATGATCTGCCAGTGGGACTGCTTGAAGAAAAAAACACATCGCATAAAATATTTCTTTGTGAGGTCAATGGCACAGCTTCTCATGTCACAGTCCATGGAGGATGCAAGAAAGATACTATGCAATATTACTGTTGTGGCTCTCAGTGAAACAGAGGGAAATGACGGCTCTGAACCCCCACATATCAGAAAGATGCAAGAAATACGGTCCCTGAAAGCTCAAATTGCAGAAGAGTGTGTCATTATTCCAGATATAGATTATTCCGCCCCTAAACCAAGATGGCAGCAAGTGTTTTGTTTGTTTGGTGCCTGTCTGTTTTGTTGTTTTTAAATGAGTTTATAGCATTTTTTTAATTGATTTTTTTAAATCCTGGACCTTAGCTGCAATACTCCCATACTCCTTCTGATTTTAAATCTTTTTCTGGTCTTAAATATGTTCATCTTAATGTACGCCGTGGCTTATTGCCAAAAATGGACATGTCAGAAATTGGGTTAAATAAGGGGTCTCAAACATGCGGCCTGCGAAACGATATTTTGTGGCCAGCGGGATAATATGAAAGTTTAATGTTAGTGCGGCCCGCGAGTTTTGAATGAATGTGTGTGTGTATATATATGCAATTCACTCAATATGTATACAGTGTGATGTCAAATAAAATGTGGTTTTAATTATAAGTTTTTATATACAGTAGCGGCAGGTGCGGAGGAGGGAGGGGGGGGGTTGGTACGCAGACACTTGATTCAGTTACACGAACACTACGTACGGTAACTTAAATTAACATAACTCAACTTACATATTTTTAAAAACTTTTCTATTTTATATTATTGTTTTGTTTTTTTCCGATTTGTATTCTTTACTTTCGATCAATTTTCTTACCTTTTTTCGCCTGACTACCCTCACTTTCACTTTCACTTTCACTTACGCAGAGCTTTTAACGAAATATCTATCGAAGGAGATCTACATTCAAACATAACTTTTTACATTCAAACATAACTTCGATATAATCGTCATGCCCTTGGAAGGATTTACATTCTTTATAGCATCCTTCTGCTTTAGGATGGTGCATATCGTGGATGTACTGCGATCATAAGTGCGTGCAAGATGACTCGATACTCGCGTGGTATCTCGAATATTTGCTCATAACTTGAAATGTATATCTTGATACGCTCGTATCTAGAGGTATTACTGTACTATCTAAGAGGAGAAATAGACTCAGTCCCAACACTGTGAAACAGCTTTTATTTCTTAAGAAAAATAATTAAAACCTGTATTACCTTTATTGTGGTTGCTTCATCTGACAGAGCTTCTTCCACAGGCTTCTGCCTGCTTTATTTTAAATAAGCACCAGATGGCGCTGTTCACGACACTCGCGAAGCTTCGAATCTTTCCCCGAAACAGTCAGGGTGAAGCCTAAGTGCACGCAGGTAGAAGGAGGAGCGTGATTCTCCTCGTCACGTGCGCGCGAGTGTTAGTGCACATGTGCGCGTGCTGCGGGTTCGAGTGTGTGTGTGATGATGGTGAGTGTCGTGCAGAGTCTCATGGCGAAGCTGCTGTCGCCGCTGTGGCGAAGAGCCCAGGAGGAGGAAGAGGACGGGGACGAGGAGGAGCGGTTTCAGGGTCAGTGGGTCACACCTGTCCATCAGTGTGTTAGAGCGCACGCGCACAGGTGAGACTGAGCGTGTGTGTGTGTGTGTGTGTGTGTGTGTGTGTGTGTGTGTGTGTGTGTGTGTGTGTGTGTGTGTGTGTGTGTGTGTGTGTGTGTGTGTGTGTGTGTGTGTGTGTGTGTGTGTGTGTGTGTGTGTGTGTGTGTGTGTGTGTGTGTGTGTGTGTGTGTGTGTGTGTGTGTGTGTGTGTGTGTGTGTGTGTGTGTGTGTGTGTGTGTGTGTGTGTGTGTGCGTGTGCGAGCAGGTGCAGCGCAGATGCGGCAGGTGCGGACGGGCGTCGTGACGCATCTGTACGCGGACGGCGGGCTGATCGATCATGCGGTGTATTTCGGGCCGGAGGTGGTGCTGGGGGGAGCCGTGCTGTGTGTGGGAGATTCCGTGAGCGCGCTGGCCGTGCGGGAGCGCGCTCATGGGCAGTGGAGGGCGCTCAGGGTGAGATCCGGGTCCAGTGCCAACATCACCATGCCAGCACATGCGTCTCAGAAACGTCTTTAAGATGTCAGATTTACATGTACTCTTAATCATGAACATCTTAAAGTCATTTTCTAAAAAAGCTTTCCGGCTGATTTGATCCAGTACAACAAAATATGTGCAGTTTAATCTAAAATATATCTCTGCATTAACAATCAGCATCTTTATTATAGGCTGTATTTGCCAGTAAAGCCAGAAGAAAGTCTGGGATAATGTGTTTATAAATGTAAAATCTCAAGATTGAAAGTATGTTTGAAAACGCTGATCTCACACACTGTTTTTATATACGGTGTGTGTATATATGAGTACAGGTTTATAAAAGTGTGTACTGTCACAGTCTCATAAATTAGACAGACCTTTCTATTGAACTTATTTTTTATGTTAATCTGTTTTTAGAAAATTCATTTTTTCATAATATTATGTATACTGTGTGCGTTCACTCTCTCTGTGTGTGTGTGTGTGTGTTTTCACTTTCTGTGTGTTTCTGTGCGTTCGCTCTGTATGTGTGTGTGTGTGCGCGTGTGCGTTCATTGTGTGTGTGTGCATACGTGCGCGTGTGTTCACTGTGTGTTTGTGTGTGTGCATGCGTTCACTCTGTTTTGTGTGTGTGTATTTTCACTCTGTCTGTGTGTGTGTCAGGTGGAGCGGCAGAAGGAGGTGTGGGAGAGTGGAGGATGCGAGGCTCTCAAACAGGAAGCTGCCAAAGCCAAGCCTCTGATTGGAACAGTGACGTCATGTGATGGAGACGGCGGCCTGATAAACCAGACGTTGTATTTCCCGCGCTCGGCTCTGTGTGAAGGTCAGGAGTTCAGCGGTTTGACGGGACGGGCCTGTGTTGCGGCTCACACACTGATATCGTGTGTGTAACTCAGGACACTAAACATTTCCCCTCCAAAACAGAGCAGTTCAGTTTGAGCTAGTGTTCATTTTCTCAGCTATTTTTACATTTACTCTTAGTCAACCTTGATCTGTTTTTATTTAGTCTAGTTTTATTCAAGTAATTTTTAATCAAATCTATGGGGCTGCAGCAATTCTCTTAACTTGATGATAATGCAGAAAAACAAATGTCGATAACTTATCTTTTTTTTAACTGAAACTGCACAAAAATCAATATCAATCTTTTTAATGAACGATTCTTAAATCCTAAAAATCAGTATTTCAGACAGTTTTCACTTCAGCTTTATTTGCAGCTCCTCTCATGCAGAAAAAACACCGCGCATTTCTTTCACTGTGTCAGCTCTTTAAAAACAAAATTCATCCGATCTCTCCCTCAGCATCACACAAACAGGAAAACATCAGAAGGAATGTGGAAGTTGGAGTTCATGACACATGTAATCCTCAATCAGTGGAAAGACGGCAATAAACGGCTTAACACATGAAGTGACGTTTACCCAGGAAAAGCCATGCAAAAACTCAGTCTGAAACCCTACAGAGCAGCATTTATAAACTGATGCACTATATTACGTATTCATCATATTTTGACATAACCTGTTCCTAATGTATTATTTACAACTACTAAGTATTCCAAGATCTTTAACAATTTAAGTTGGAAAGTAGAGTTGAGCCGGATACTCGGCTGAAACGAGTATCCGGTACGGATAAAGTACTTTTGCCGAGTACGAGTATCATAAGAGTAATACGAATCATTATCTGTGCTCGGATTGAATAAGAATCCTCATTGGGTAGATGACTGTGTCTGCGTTCTGTGATAGGCTAGTCACAGCGCCCCTCCCCTACACATGCAGATTTGCTGCGTCCCGCTCACACAAAGAACACTGAGAAGAGAACAGCTCTCTTTCTCTCTCTGTCTCTCTCTCAGTCACTCAGGGTCGCGGGTCTTTTCCGTTAACGTTTATGGTTTCTTCTGCTTCAGGTTTGTTTTTTATCCCGGTTTGTTTGTAGCACTTATTAACCAGTAGAGTTCTGGTAAACATGGGGTTTGTTCAGACGTGGTGCTTGGTAGAATGCGACTAGCGTTGTGTCTCTGCCTGTCGGAGATTTTCTTTTTTTTTTTACCATCTGCTGCTCTAACCAGTTTTTTGACTTCACGCAAAAAATGAAGTAGTGGTATTAAAAACTATATTACAAATTAATTAGCTACACACACACATACCTGCTGTGGAAATAAAAAAGAACCAAAAAAAATGGTATGTTAAAAAAAGAAAGTTATGCTTAGATGAAAACTTTTGTTCATTACATTTTTCTTCATAATTGCAACCGCATGTTGTATTATTTGTAGGAAAACTTGTTCTCTATATAGTTTGTTTGTTATTGTGATCAAAACCATTGATCTGAAGCTCAATGCTGATGCTGTCATGTTAATAGTTTTCTAATCAGCAATAAATATAACAATTTCTGATCAACCCATATCAATTGCATAATTAAAAATAACATACCAGTTAACATACCCTTTTCAAGTCAACCCACCCACTTCTGAGGTAAATCCCGCCCACTTCTGGGTTAGGCCCCGCCCAGTCCGAGTACAGATACAGATAATTCATATGGTTAACAGATACAGATATTGCTGTACTCGCTCATCCCTGTTGGAAATGTCGTTTCGTGTCTGTGTTGAAAGAGTGGGACTGAACGTTGAAGGTTCATGTATTTGGATAAATCTGTCAAAACAAGTGGGTTTTTTTTTTTATTGCAGCCTCTGTTTACGTGTTTATATTTCAATAACAGTTTGGAATAAAAACTGCGTAAGGAGTTCAGTTACTCAAATCTAGAGTGCAGTTCATCTTTCAGCTGTTTCTCAGTCAATGCTCAAACACACGGGTAGAGTGAGAGTCTTCCGCACGACTCCAGATGTTTAATCCAGATGAGTTTGAACACTTTAGGAAGTGTGTTCAGCTGGTCTGTTTGTGGTGAGTGAGGTGTTTTGAGGGTCTGGTGTTATAGCACTGAGAGAAGAGTGCGGTGATGCTGCTCGTCCCAACTGTGTGTCGAAGACGAGCAACACAAACAAAAAGAGTAATACAAACAAATAAGATGGTAAAAAAGGTATGCAGCACAGTGATTTAAGCTCCGTTTCACAGAGTGTGTTTGTGTGTGTGTGTGTGTGTGTGTGTGTTTCAGGGTTCGAGCCGATGAAGGGGGATTGGGTGTTGGCTCAGTATGTGGTCAGTCCTGGAGAATGCAGCAGTCGGGCTGAAGCCGTGTCTCCGCTGCGCTACCGCCGCATGGACGGGGTCAGTGATCATCCGTGTGTGAGGCTGATGAAGGTCAAGAGCAATGAGGGTTCAAGCACAAGAAGACGTGAAAGTGAACCGCGAACACAATCCATGTCTTTCATGTCTTCTCTGGCTTGAACGGACAAATATCCTTCACTATTTTCACTATCATTAACTGAATTTACTGTAACGCGCACTTTACGAGACGAGGGGAGGAGGGGGTTATTCACTATCACTAACTGAATCACTTAATTTATGTTTTCTGGACACTTGGTCGTCTTTTTTGGTCGTCTCTACATCCTTACGTTCAACTTTTACAAAGAATCTTTTTTCTTCAAATATCATACAGGTTGTGGACGTCGAGCAGTTGTAAATCTTTGCCAGATCTGAAACACGTGTACCTCGTTCATGTTTATCGATCATTTCTTTTTTCAATTCCACAGTTATCATCTTGCGGGCCATTGTCTATATGCTGTACTGTACAAAAAAAAACATGACGCGCGAAGATGCTGAGCGTTACGACTTTACCACAAAAAATGGGTGTGGGCGAGGGATGAATTTTCTCGCACTCCGATTTGCTCGTATACACAGTCACTTGTAAACCGAGGTATTACTGTGTCTGAAACAGCGTGTGATTGCTGGATTGAGTTTCTCACCGATCCACCGGCCAGAGTCTGCGATCAGAGGATTTTCCACTCAACGGTATCGGTGACCAAGCTGTTGTATTTCTCGTCATGCTGAGTTTCATGGTAATCATGGAGTTTAGGTTCCTATATTCAAATTGCCACAGATCGCGTAATTTTAGACGACTGGGCGGCAATCAAATATGCAAATCTTTCCAATTTATGCCAATAAATCTACACTCACGACGCTGTGGTTCATCAGCACAACTTCATAGATCCGCATGATGTCGAGAATATGTGAATGCGTGCCAAACGCAAACTTAAAACGCAAACTTAATAGTTTCCTGACAGTTTTGCATCCTACTTCCATGCTGACGAGTTTGTGTTCTGAAATCCATTTTGAAGCGATGACGTTTGCAGCAGCATTATCTGCTATAGCTGCCAATTATCCGTGTACATGTGGGGTTAAAACTGTTTTGTTGCTTTCTTTGACCATGCATGATTATCTTTAGGTCCTATTGCTTATTTAGTGTTTTATAGGCTCCTAAACTCCATGATTACCAGTTTTATAGTGGCGCTGAATATTAGATTAGATTCAAGTTTATTGTCATTACACATGTACAAGTACAGTATAACGAAATGACGTATGGAGCAAGCTTTACCAGGCGCCGCCACGCGCTCTCCAGAAAGAAATGCATGGAATACAAGAATGCAGTTTAGCAAGCCTTGCATTGCAGCACAAACAAGATAACAGGACAGTCACAGTACACGTGGGCGCATGTTGGAATGTTTTGTTTGGTGAGAGAGGGGGGTAGGTAGAAATCGATAAGACCGATAGGCAGACGGATCTCTGGGGTGAAGCCATAACAACAGATGTTTTTAGTTCAGTTTCTATGGTTTTGTTCTTGGAGATAAGGCAGTTCCCAGGGAAGGAGAGAGATAGCAATAGCAACCAAGCTGTCAGCTGGCTTCCCAAACCGAGAGACGGGGGCAAATACAGTTTTTAATCCATTTGACGATCCAGTAATTTTTAGGAAGAGGTAAATTTTTCTTGAAAAATCCGACACTTTGTGTCCACTTTTCTCTTTTTTTGACAAAGACATTTCGACGATGAGGGTGCCAGAGCCAACAGGAAAGCGCGTGAACTAAACGCCACTCAGAAGCTGAAGCTGTAGATGCTGTCAGTTATAGTTTTTAGAAGGAAAATGGGATGCTGGAATGTTGTTCAATGCATGGTTGTTGAAGCCAGTCCTGGTCTGTGTGAGTGCGTCTGCCCGTGGGAAAGCCGTTGCTCAGGTGTCTTGCGTTGTGTCTCAGGTCAGTGTGACGAGGACTCAGGGCAGCCGTGGTGTTGTGGACGACAGCGTGTTCTTCAGCCTGGACTCTCTGATCGTTCCTCCGGGCTTCAGGCCTGCCGGCGGGGACGTGGTGAATGTGGTGGTGCTGGAGAGCAGTCAGTCGCTGTACAGCTGGAGAGCGCTCTGCATGACGCCCGTCCGGCACAGGTGACGCCTCCGTTCAGTCCACACAACCGCCAGTGCCGTGTGCTGTCCACTCAAACAAACACTTAAGATCTGAACCCTTCCTCCGAAAGCAGTAGCACTGAGCACATGTACATGCAGGATCACCATTATAAACCAGATCCGCTTTCTGTGACTGCTTTAATTGATCAGCTGAGATCCGTTACCCAGTTAAATGTCATTACCGAAACTTTAGTTCTGTTTGCAGTAAAGAAAAGAAATAACTTCATTATCACCATGTAAAATATTAAGTTCTTGGCACTCTGTCCTGTGCAATATCTGCTGTTTTGGTTCAAGGAAACAAAAAAGACTGCAAACCAAAACTGTTAATCGTGGTTGGGTGGAGATCCTAATGAATTCCCTGTGTGTGTGTGTGTGTGTGTGTGTGTGTGTGTGTGTGTGTGTGTGTGTGTGTGTGTGTGTGTGTGTGTGTGTGTGTGTGTGTGTGTCAGTCCGAGCCCCTCGCAGCCGAAGGCGCCGGACTCTGAGATCCCCCGTCTGCTGCAGGATAAGGGTGGGCTTCAGGTCAGCCAGGAAACTCAGTTCGGCTCTCTCCTGCTCGGAAACCGCAAGCAGATGTTGATCTGGATCCGGTGAGTTCACACACACACACACACACACACCTTCAATATTCCTGACTCCACGTTCAGGCTGGTTCGTTTGAATTAAAACCGGAAAAATCTGTCTTTATTCACCCGCATGTCGTTCCACATAGGGCGGCTTTATTCACCAAACATTGTCCGTCCAGGTTGTGTTGTTGAAGGCAGTAATTGGACAGTGTTTTGAGGAGTGTGTTTTATGATGGTATCTTGACTGGTTGCTGAAGATTCAGCTTTCAGTTCAGCTTTTCTGTACCTTTTACTACATTCAATAAATGCACAGTTAAAATAAGAAACTTCCGGCTGATGTCAGTTAAAGTGCAGAGCGTCACAGAACTGCATGCATTTACACTGTAATCGCATCATAATGTCTCCTCTGTACGTGTGCAGAGGATGTGGGTCACACACTCGCTGTTTAACCATTGCACGAAGAACACAAACACTTTTGCCTCCATATGTTGGATTTTGTGTGCATGTATAAATCTTGGCGAAGTGTGTGACGTTTCTCCAGTGTGTGTGCTGTGCCTTTAGAGCTTGAAGGCCTTCATCATAGTAATGTTATGGAAATAGCAGGACTATATTGACATCATTTCACGAGATGGGAAGTTATTACTTGCTCCTGATGGATCTGTTGCCTCTCTCTCTCCCCGTGTCTCTCTCTCTCTGCTCTGAAACAGGAACGCTGGCTCAGACACTCATCGGCTGAAGCGCTGTGAGTTTGCAGGATGGGACTCGGGCCAGCAGTTCAGTGTCGGTTCAGTCTCTCTGAGCGACGGCAGATCTGCGGACGCGCGTGTCTCTGGTGAGAGCGGGACAGACGGGAGGCTGGAGGACGCTGAAGGGGACGTGTCTGCGGAGACTCAAGCCCCGCCGGAGAGAAGCGTGGAGATTGCGGCTGGAGAGGAGGTGTCTGTGAGCGTCAGCTGTCAGGCCAAGTGAGGGTTCAACGCGTTTATTCACTGTTTGTTACGGCATTATTCACTGTTTGTTGAGCTTCTTTTCCTCTAACTGGGAGTCAGTTGAAGGTGTGTACGCTCATCCACTGAGGGCTGATGGTAAATAACGGCTCTGGCTTTGATCGCTGATACCGATCAGTAAAAAAGAAACAAAAAAGAAAGCTGCTCTGATCCTTGAGATCGGCTCGGGACGTACTTATAATAGATTGGACTGTTATTTAACCGCATGAATTATTCAGCTGACATAATGTCTCCCTGAAAAAACATTCAGTAGATAAAAATGCCATGAAACTGTTTTGAAAGTGCATGTCTGTCTCTCACAGCCAAGGGTTCTTTGCATGTTCTGATTGTTGCTCGTCTGTCAGAAACGCTCTGTGTAGTTCCCGCTGAAGTGTTGTGTGTGTGTGTGTGTGCTGCAGGACGCTGGGTCGCTCCGCTGAACTGCTGCTCCTGCACTTCTCCTCCTTCTCCATCGCGAGGCGTCTGGAGGTGTGTGTGAGCAGCGTGGAGGAGAGTCTGCTCCGTCCCAGCGCCCCCTACAGCGCTCCCGCAGCACTGCCCCTGCAGCCGCAGCCGCTCCAGCTGCTCACGGTCACGGCTCCTCCGGCTCCCGTCCGGTGAGCTCCTCACATCAGTACAACTCAAGCTGAAGCTTATCTATAAGCCAGTGCAAACAAACAATGAAAAAACCTTGCATTTAGAAAATATATGCGTTAAAATCTTCTCTCACTTCCGCCAATAAGGATCAATGATTTGATTTTCTGTCCAATCAAATGCTCTCTAGAATCTCAAGCCCCGCCCCCTTCATTATAAAAAGACGCTGTTTTCTACATGATCGGCTCATAGTCACGATATCGAGACGGTGGGAATGTGTTTCATTGGGGGAATGAAGTCTGGATTGACGCTAATGTCAGTGAAGCGCCGCAGACCCAGAGACACAGAAAACACACCGATCCGTTTGAGTTCTGCACACAATCATGTGTTTTAAAGAGAAATGGAGGAGATTTGTAGGAGAAACGGTTGGACAGACTCTGGATTTGAAAAAGGAAACCCATCCTCAGCATGTTTCTGAGTGTCCCGTTTAAAAGAGACTAGCCTTGGGTCTTTATTCAAAGCGTTCGTGAATCACAACCATTGCATTTCAGATCTATGAGCATAAACGTGGGAGACGGAGCTCACAGCTGTTGTTTGTCCATTGCATTTGTTTGCTCTTCATCCATGTTTCTGTTGTGTGTGTGTGTGTGTGTGTTGTGTGTGTGTGTGTATACACTTCACATAATCGTGTGAGTAGTGAAAATACTGCAGAAACGAGTGTTGTTTCTGTAATCTTTTGTCTTGAGTTTGAGGTTGTGTGTGTTTGGACAGGCTGGCAAGGCGGCATCTGCCGAACTTCTTGGGTCAGTACAGCGTGCCGCAGGCGCTCAGGGAGTGTGTGGAGGCGCAGAGGGACGTGCTGGTGGTGCAGCCGGCGCTGGCGGAGGTCTGTCCGTCTCTCATCATCATCATCTCACTGTTCACAGGCCTCGGTGCAATTCTGTTTCAATGGTTAAACTACAGTTTGAAAAGCTGGAATTCCAATATGTTAATGAGGGTTTAGTATTCGACTATAAGTGGCAGACCAATCAAAACAGACTGGGGTTTCTGACCAATCTGAGCAGAGGAAGCTCTTGAAAGGGAGGGATTAGAGAGACCGGATGCTTTATCCAACCATTCCAGACACTGGGAAAAGAGTATATGATGAGAGAATTAAAGCATGTTTACCTTGAATTCCTCAAAACCTGTTATAGCAGACGACTAAAGGAAACGAGGAACCATTAAAATGGCATAATAAGCGCTCTTTAACTCCCGAGCCTCATTTACACCTGCTATTAGTGTGATTACTGAATAGAGTTGCACAATTATGACTTTCTTGAACACTTCCTCCATCTGCTAGTGTTTGGACAATCACAATCCCACTAAAAAACGTTTTATTTTATTTTGAAATACTACTTTTGTAGTGCATGCCATCTTTTAATAGAAGCTGTTGTCGTCTGTTCTTGCAGCCGTTGAGCTTGTCGTCCATGTCGCGGCGTTTCTCCGCTCTGCTGTGGTTGGAGGAGCTGGAGTGTGAGCGGCAGCTCAGAGAGTTCAGCCTCACCGGCGCCATCCTCAGGAAGGGAGCGGTTCACCTGCACCTGGAGGTGCCGGGACTCACCGAGGGACGGCCAAACCTCTTCATCGGTGAGGATGCTCTCCTTCATTATATTGGGAAAAAAGAGCAAATGCTGCATGTTTTTGTGAGAGAGTCGTTTGCAGTTGGTAACACTAGACTGGTTGAATCCTGCAGGTGATAAAGTGGTTCTGAAGAAGCCCTGCAGTGGGAGAGTTGTTCTGGAGTATCTGTCTTACATCGCAGAGGTATCTGGAGTATTTCTGTGCTTGATGTCCAGATTATTCTTTGCTCTGCAACTAGTGACTGTTTTGGGGATTTATTAATCTAACTGTTTCTTCAGATAATTCATTGGTTTACATTTATATATGCTTTTTATCAGTTCGTGCATTTCCTGGTAATCAAACCCCCCAAAAAAAACATGTTTCAATAAGTCGTAACCGATAAGAGGGAGAATATTTTGAGGGAATGCACAAATCCTCTCTTCTGAACATGGTAATGCATTACTGAAAGGGCTTTTTCCTGCATGCTTTATGCAATCTGATAGAGAAACGCCTGATGAAATGCTTACTTTAACCCTAACTTTAAACCACTCGAGCCGTGCGTCTTACTCTGTGGCTTGTGCCGTTCCACACACACTTGTTTTGCAATTCAAACATGTTTTGTCACATTCGTATATAAATCTGTTCTTGTATTGGTGGTTATTTATAATGTGGTTGACAGTAATCGTTCTGTGTGTTGACGCTCTCAGATCTCAGAAGATGATGTGAGTCTGCGTGTGAATGCTGATTTCCAGCAGAGTTACCTGGGAGAACCGCTGGACGTGGAGTTCAGCTTCAACAGGTGCCGCTCACTCCCGCTCAGTGCTGCTGTGTCATGCGTGCAGACGCTTACATCCATGTCCTGCTTTGTCTAGGCTGACCTCCAGACGCTGCCATTGTGCTTTGGAGCAGATCAAACATTTTGGCGACAACAGTAAGATCCACAGTGTGCTAATTATATTATATCATATATTTGCTATCTCATATTGTTTTCTGGAATAGTCCTCCATTGAAAATGGTTTCTTTAACACGGTGTCTAGAACATGTTAGCGCTGCTATGAGAGATAGATAGATTTAGTGCGACATGCTAAATGGCAGTCAGTTATGTGTTTGCGTTGGATGTCTGACAGCATCAGGGTTTGGGAGTCGCAGTCCTGCAGTTTGACTTCTCATGAAGAATCAAACCTTTTGGTCAATTTGTTACGGCTGCACTTGACTAAAGATTTTCTAGTCGTCTTTTAGTCATTCATTTAAGCCATTTAGTCGACTAGTTACACATTTGTGATATTAATTTGATTACTAAGGAGAGTTAACCCAAAAACTAATTTTCTGTCATTAATTCCAAACACGTAAGAGTTTTGTTCGCCTTAGGAAGACAAATGATGATCTTTTTGATGAAGATCCCTCCACTGACCGCTGTGACACTGACACTTTGATCATAAAGAGATCAGAAAACTAATCCTAATGAATTGAGCGGTAAACTTTCTGTAAATACATGATCGCTTAAAATGATGTATAGATTGAATTTAGGCTTTTATTCACATTTAAACATAGATCAGAAAAGGTAAACAGAAGCTCAACCTTGACCACTTAGAACAAACATGATTGGTTCTCGCTGAAGCTCAAATGTGATGCGTAACACGAGGAACGTGCTCGAGCTTCTTGTTACCGCCGTCTCTCAGTCCGTCTGTCTGTGTGATGGACTTCTTTTCTGCCACACAAGACTGTCTCTTCACGTCTTTACACTTTTTCTGTTAACCTGTAGCACAGACCAGTAAAACTATTTAATTTGTTGCTAAAACATATAAATTGTAGGTCTCAGTTCTGTTTTTTTTAGATTGTGTATTTTGTCAAGAGTTAATAATGTACTTTGGTTAAGTTTATGGTTTTAATGACAGTAAACACAGAAAACGGTCACTGTGACTTCCTGCATGTTAATGTTTTGAAAAATTGAAAAACAATATAAAATGTGTGGAGAAAGGATAGTTTATATGGTGTTGCGTGTCTTGTCTGAGTTTTGTTTCCCAGCATGCTCACGCTGCAGCCGCCCCAGTGGAGCGGAGACTGGGGTCCACCAGAGGAGGACCAGCTTCCCCCGGAGGAGCTGAAAGTAAGCGTGTTCATCAGTGAGACGAGACCCAAACACTCCTGCTGTCTGTAGTGTAAAGTCATGTTTGATAAGTGCATGTTCTGATTGTCATCAGGAGAATGGCTCACCCGACGGCTCGTCGTCACTGACTGCAGAGATGGTGTCTGTGGCCACGCAAACTAAAACCGGTAACTCAGGAAATATAATAGTGGAATTAACTTTCATTTTTATCTCGTAACTGCACCTGTTTTTAGGGGCCGAGCACTAAAGGTGCTGTAGTTATTGTTTCTCCTGAGTCCTGGGAAGCTGGTGAGATTTGGGACTGTGTTTATGGTGCTCCTCAATAGTAATGTGACCAGTGTTTGGGTCTGTTGCACCACCGCTCGTTCAAATTCTCCTTTCACCAGTTATTCTTCTCATTCTGATCACAATCAGTGTCTTAACCTACATGAGCAAGTATAACCCCGCAGTATTTATACCGTGATTAATGGAAACCAGGCTGTGAATGAATCATATCCAAGTGTTAGCACCTGATTCTTCACTTAAAGACTGGACCTTCTTGAATTACTGACCAAACAATCGGTTTTCCCCGTGTGTGAATGTGTTCTCCTCTAACGATGACGGATATCAGGAGAAACCTGGCCTTCAGATATTCCACGAGATGATCGTTGAGAGTGATGAACCGTTAAAGAGTAGGAAATCAATTTCAGCAGAAGAATTTAGGTTTATTCCCATGGCTCTTTAAAATGGTCAAACTGAAGGTTTCAGGTGCTTACTGTAAAATACATTCCCTAATGTTTGTTAAATTTGACACACAAATTCAGATGAACAACATTTGTACATGACCTCATTTTAAGAACCAGATGAATGCATGTCCTGACACGTAATGCTATATAATTCAGTAGGGAGTGCTTTCTTTAATTGATTTTATTTTGTAAACCCTTTTTAGTAAAGGTTGAGTAAGGATCATGGTCAGCATGACGAGTTTGAACACGGCAGACGCATGTAGTGTGTTAGCGTAGCTTCCTAATCCCTACTCCTGCTTCTTGCTGGTTTCTGCTGTACTTCAGATTGGTCAGTTTATGACCTTGTTTATGCTATTTCAGATTTGTCTGCCAAACACATCCCGAGCCCTGGCCAGTTCTTCAACGCTCAGCTGAATTCTGCGCAGAAAGAGGCCGTAAAGCGGATTCTGAGTGGAGAGGGTCGCCCCACACCCTACGTCCTGTTCGGGCCTCCGGGCACGGGCAAAACTATCACGCTCGTGGAAGCGGTTCTGCAGGTACTCTACGAGTTGTGCCTGGAAATCAGAGCAAACTCTTTCAAACAAATGCTGTTAATGAATTGTGAAGATTGCATAATGTGTAAGTTTGCTCTAATGGTCTGCTGATATCTTTTTACTATAAGTGTAAGAAGCAGGACTTTTATTTTGAAAGTGCTTAGACGCATGTCCTGATGCATTAAACCACCTGAGTGCAGATGCACACGGTTCTGCATTTAACAAAGAATTGGCCTCCATTAATTGGCAATGGAAAGACAAACACTGTAATACTTTCTCACACACCATCAGCATTCAGCAAATACGCATTCATATAAACTAGGGATGCTCTGAACAATAGGCCACAGATCAGTATCGCTCATTCTATGACTCGAGTCACTCAGATAGGCCGATCTCACCAGATTGATGGCGTCAGGCTTTAGTGCCGCAGTCACACATCACCAGTGTGGAGTTAGTATGCGCTCGCAAGAAACCGTGCGTTTTCAAGAGCCAGTGATCTGAAACTGAATCAGTGCTCGCTGGATGTGTGCCGTCTGAGAGCCGGCTTCTGTCACATACAGCGCTCCTCTCACGGGCCTTGAACGGTCAATCACACACACTGTAAACCGTAGTTCATGTCTTGAGCAGAGTTGGGAGGGTTACTTTTAAAATGTGTTTCCGTTACAAATTACTTCCTAAAAAAGGTATTCAGTAACGTAATCCAAGCACCACAACATGAGAGTAATGTGACCTGGAAGGAATCTGAAAGTAATTGATTACATGTAAATTAAGCAATATTTAGGAATATGATTGCACATTAACATGCATTTAAAGTAAAGCAAAATTGCGTTTCCTTAACAGCCTAAACTCATGCTTTACTCCCTTCAAACATAAATTGTCACCGTTTCCGTCGCTGCAACTCCCTGAACACACACACACACACACAAGAAATACAATGGCTGGCTTTGTTTATTGCAGAGCTTCACAACCAGTACATATCACTTACTCATCACCCGATTCGTCACTCATCACAGCAGCTTAAGTTTCTTTCATTGCTTTATTTGTTTTAATCCTCCTTTTCGAGATTTCTCTCAGATTTTTGACTCCATGTTGCATAAACATGTGAACTGCTGAACCAGCTTAAAGAGAGTCTACAAACTAGCGCCTGATGACCAATTGAGCTTTAAACACTTTCATATTTCCATCATCACGTACTAAAACCTTCTTATCAGAATCATTTCTGTTAAGTGTGTGTGTGTGTGTGTGTATTATAATTGTTTTGTTTGTCTTCTATAATGAGCAGCAGAAGGTGCTTTAGCTGTATGTTTTTCTTGATTGATATTCCCTGAGGAAATGTGTTGTTAAATTAAAGTAACAGCATGATCATGATGACGAAAAAACAAAAACGGTAATCAGTATCTGCTGCAAAAGTGCTGATTGGAGCTTCGCTGTCATACACCATCTAGTTGCCTCCGATCGGCACTAAACCTGTGTATTTCTCTTCCATTGAAGACGAGGCGTCGAAAGATGAGCTGCGATTGTGAAAAGAAAAGCTTTTTTGCTTGGCAGTAAACTGGTTGGGTTCATTTCTAATGTCTCAGCACTGTTTGAGGGGTAAAGTGTGTTGTTCCTGAGCTCTGGAAGTGTGTGTGTGTGTGTGTGTGTGTGTGTGCGCAGGTGCATCACCGCATCCCCTGCAGTCGTGTGCTGGTCTGCACGCCCTCCAACAGCGCGGCCGACCTCGTGTGCATGCGTCTGCACCAGAGCGGGTACCTGCACAGCGCCAGTCTGGCTCGGGTCAACGCCACCTGCCGGCTGGAAGAGGTGCCGCCCGTTCTCTCCCGTCTGGGTTCTGCCTGCGTCAGGAAAGCACTGTTAATGATCATCCTGTCTCTGCAGTCTATGCCGGAGGAGCTGCGTCCGTATGCCAGAGCTGGAGAGGATATCCGGCACGCCAGTTTTCACCGTATCGTTGTTTGCACTTGCTCCAGTGCTGGAATGTTCTACCAGATTGGATTACGGTAAGAGCCTTCATTCTTCTTACATATTCTTAAATATACTCATACATTCTGAACATACAACTGAAACACGTGAATGAAGTTTTGTCGGGAAGACATGTATTGGACTGCCAAACTTTCACAATCTTAAAATCAGGTTGGATTCGTTCGAATTGATGAAAATAGTTGCATGTAAAATAGGGTTCATGATGTATTGTTTTAGCATCGATATTGCAGTCTTACGTGAACTGACATCCGTGTCACAGTAATGGAGCTGTGCGTGTCGTCTTAAAGTGACAGTAGCCTAATAAACCTGCTGCTGTTTGTCATTACTGTTAATCAAACAAGAAAACACTCCTTTTTTTGGGAAGTTTCGTTCAGTGAAAACTGTGAAGTGTTATTTTACATTTGATTATTCAATTTCTGTACCTGATTACTGTTAGATTTACCTGGAAGAACAATCGAGTGTTGATTTCATTTGTATCTTTGTGCTATTGTATTTTCTATTCGTGTAATTTCTTTACTATTTTCTGTACATTTATATTCTTTACTGTTTTGTAATATTGTCTGAATCATTACCCCACAAAATCACCCCAATCATTCTAGAACGATTCATTCTTCCCCATTTGAGATATTCAAGTCTTCTGGTCACATTATATACTGCAAAAATACTAAATATCACAATGTGTTTTTCATATCTTGAGCAGCTTTAAATTTATTCATGCGAAAAGGACATAAAGATTGTGTAAAACTAATCTAAATATCTCAAATGAAATATAAGGGTTATTCACTGTTACTATGGCAACCCATCAGTAACCTCATTGGTTGTTGCTCAATGACATCATGCCTCATGACATGCACAGAGCCTGTGGTTTGTGTTTTGTAGGGTTGGTCATTTTACGCATGTGTTTGTGGATGAAGCCGGTCAGGCCACCGAACCCGAGACGATGATCCCTCTGGGTTTGCTGTCTGAGACGAGTGGACAGGTAAGGCTGTTTTAACCCTTTGTTGGTTTGATTATTAGCCTATGTCCTCTGAGTGTTACCGTCTTCAACAGATAGTGCTGGCCGGGGATCCGAAGCAGCTGGGGCCGGTGGTGAAGTCCAGACTCGCCGGGGCGTTTGGACTCGGGGTTTCTCTTCTGGAGAGGCTGATGGGAACGGCTCTGTACGGCTCCGGCGAGAGGGGCTTCAACCCCCTGCTGGTCAGATCACTGCGTGTGTGTGTGTGTGTGTGTGTGTGCGTGTGTGTGTGTGTGTGTGTGACGTAAAGCGATGTTCTGAGTTACATGACGTTCAGCTTTATTGACAGGATGCTGTCAGTTGCCACTGAACATAACGTGGTCTAAAGAAATGCAAATGTTTCACTGTTAAACAAAATGTCGGTATTAAAGACTTAATAATTCACTGTATGTTAAGTTTTGACTTTCTGAGATATAAGAAGGTAACATTTCGAAAAGTGTGTGTATAATAATTTAAGTATTAAATTAAACTGTCTCATTTCTATTAGTTGACTGTCAAAAACACGATTTAAAATGAAATCAACAAACATATTTAATTATAGAATCATAGTGCGTTTGCACATTTAAACCGTTTAATGCATAAATGTTTCGCCAATCATTATTACATATTCGGGTCTTTATTGACCCGGGACTGTATCCGTGCGGATGCATCTCTGACTGCCGCAACTCTTCTGATATTAGAGTAACACTTACAAAAGAATAAAATAAGGCATATTTTATTATCTTTTGCCACTTTGAGGAATAAAGGGGAATTACACTTAAGTAATAAGTTTTTTAAAAATTTGCAGAAAAAGAAAATAATCATAGTATTACATACCATGGGTCTCTAGCAACCCGACATGCTTTTTATTAAAAAATATTTAGAAAACCTTTTTTTTTTTTTTTTATTGTTCAGAATGAATAGACTGAGGAAGACGGTGAAGGGTTGATGTTTAACTTTAAAAAATGAATGAGAATTGGTTAAAAAACAAGAAAAAGGGAAGGTATTGCGTTCCAGGGTTGAAACGCTTCCGATCTGCTTGAATGGCTGCGTTCCGCTGTTGAATGTAGTTTACTGCTGGTTGGTTTTAGGTGACTAAGCTGGTCTATAACTACCGGTCGCACGAGGCTCTGCTGGAACTGCCGTCTCGACTCTTCTACGCGGGCGAGCTGTGTGTGCGCGCGCCCCGAGCCGTGGTGGACGCGCTCTGCCACTGGAACAGGCTTCCGACCAAAGGCTTCCCCTTCGTTTTTCATGGCGTTCGGGTAAGTGACGACTCGAGTGCCGCTTCTCGTGTGTTGCTGTCTGCTGTACATGTGGATTGTGTTTGAAGGGCACTGAGATGAGAGAGGGCAGTAATCCCTCATGGTTTAATCCTGCCGAGGCGGTGCAGGTCATGATGTACTGCTGCCAGCTGGCAAAACGACTCTACAACCCCATTCCAGCTGCAGACATCGGCGTCATCGCTCCCTATAAAAAGCAGGTGAGTGTCTGTTCAGCAGATTCATCACCGGCTCATGAACACGAATGAACATCAGAAGGTGTGCTGAAAGATGCAGGACAACTTACTGAAATGTGTATCGTCACATGTAATCACTCATTTCAACGGCGGAAAGGCAGTCTCACATTTACAATCACAATTACCTCAGAAAAGCCATTTAATTTCCAAAAACCTGTTAGTTAGCTTGAACAATTAACTTGCTAAATATATGTACTTTTGTATTTTACTTAACATTTTAAGTGTTCATTTAATTGAATTGCAGTCTTTGTAAATTCACATTAGCACTATATTTACGAAATTATAGTGTGATGTTTAGATGTTTTAATGCATCATAATGCCTTGGTGTCTGTGAATGCGACACTTCCAGTCTTTTCTGTCCAGTGTTTGTGCTGTGAAACGATGCAGTGTTAGACTGATGCTGAACAGCTCTCAGCCAATCCCGTGCCTCATATTCACCTGATCACACTCACAGAAACAGTTTATAACGTTGTTTCAGCATTTGAGGAGGGAAATGTCGCATAGTCTCACCAATACAATAGGATCCTGTGTGTGTGTGTGTGTGTGTGTGTGTGTGTGTGTGTGTGTGTGTGTGTGTGTGTGTGTGTGTGTGTGTGTGTGTGTGTGTGTGTGTGTCAGGTGGAGAAGATCCGTGTGCTGCTGCACCGGGTGGGGCTGGGAGAGGTGAAGGTGGGCTCAGTGGAGGAGTTTCAGGGGCAGGAGTACCTCGTCATCATCCTCTCAACGGTAAGCACAGGTGTTGTGGAAACAAGTACGGGAACTGTGGAAAAGGTTTTAAATTACAGTAATACCTCGAGATACAAGCATAATCCATTCCAGGGCAGAGCTCGTAACTCAACGCAGACATTTGGTTCCGTATTGTAACTTTTCTATTTAAAAAAAAACAACTTGCCCTTTTTCGCCTTACTACTTTCACTTTTACCTTTTATCTAAATCCCAATCGAGGGAGATTTGTTTCTGTCTCCCTTCATAAGTAAAACACGTGTCATCAAAAAGCACAGACGCACGACCAGTAGACGATTTATCAGGGTATTTCTTCTCAATGAAATCAGAAACCTTCTGCCACACATCCATCACTTCCTTAATTTCACTTGTAGAAATGTTTTACTCCGGTTCCTCCTCGCCACTGCTGAGCTCTTGCAACACCTGCGTATGTTCATCGTCTGCATCTCCATCAACTCCTCAGTTCCTCCTGCTGCTCGATCACTCACACGACACCAGCTCATATTTATCCACAGTTTCATGCTTCATTTCCATGTTCATCATGCGTTTCTTCTTCTCTCTCCCATCCTTACCACTCCCTTTCTTAGAAATCTTCGCTATGAAGAATAATGACCAAAATGGAGAGAAAAATCACCTGCTCGCGGGCGACGCGTACAGAAGTCTGAACACGTGAACGTGCGTCGGTGTCAGTACATGTGCTCGTATCCCAAATATTTACTCGAATCTAGAAGCAAAAATCTCCCCGAAAGCTTGCTCGTGTCTTGGAATGCTTGTATGTAGAGACGCTCGTATCTCGAGGTATTACTGTTTAGCAGAGTTCTACACACTTGATAAAACAGCTGGTTTTTGTGACAAAAAATGAAACCCAGATAAATCCTATCAGGATAGTTATTTATTCCAAGAGGGCTTTTATTCTATAAATTGTCGGTTTGGTTTTCAGTGGATTGTTCAGTGGTTTTAAGTGTTACACTGAATGTGCAAAAGTTCTGATACGTTTTATTTTCTGTTTTAAAATGGGGTGTATGGACTTTTAGATCCACTATAACATGTAATGCCATTTTTAACAACTGATGAAAGTTGTTTTTATTTTATATTTTTGATAAATAATACATGTTGCCATGCTCTCCGGATTTGCATCCAAACTAAGAGCCATCAGGATAAATCTGGTAAACTGGTAAAACATGTATTAATGCGTGTTCAAAAGAAATGTTTCAGCTGTTCTGATTCATCTTTCCTCTCCAATGAATAAATGTATCGGTTTAAAACTGTAGGTTCGGTCCAATGAGTCCTTGCTGAATGAAGAACTGCAAAGCATGCTGGGATTTCTCTCCAGCCCAAAGCGTTTCAATGTTGCCATCACACGAGCCAAAGCTCTCCTCATCGTTATCGGAAACCCACACGTTTTAATCCAGGTGAGATTTTGTGCAAATTTGGATGGAAATTGTTCATAAAGCGGTTCTGACAAATGTTTGGATTCATGAAAATTAGCATTTTCAGATTTAGTGTTAGTGGTATGAAAGAAAGTTACACCTGCTCCCTGCCATGGAAAACATGCCCACCGTCTGCGTTCTCGTAGTCTGCGTTCTTCTTCCCATAGTCTGTGTTCTTCCCGTAATCTGCGTTCTTGTAGTCCGCATTCTTCCCGTAATCTGCGTTCTTGTAGTCCGCATTCTTCCCGTAATCTGCGTTCTTGTAGTCCGCATTCTTCCCGTAATCTGTGTTCTTCCCGTAATCTGCGTTCTTCCCGTAATCTGCGTTCTTGTAGTCCGCATTCTTCCCGTAATCTGTGTTCTTCCCGTAATCTGCGTTCTTGTAGTCTAGGTTTTTCTCGTCTGCATTCTTCCAGTAATCTGCATTCTTGTAGTCTAGGTTTTTCTTGTCTGCATTCTTCCCGTAGTCTGCATTCTTCCCGTTGTCTGCATTCTTCCCGTAATCTGTGTTCTTCCCGTAATCTGCGTTCTTGTAGTCTAGGTTTTTCTCGTTTGCATTCTTCTCGTAGTCTGCGTTCTTTCCGTAGTCTGCATTCTTGTAGTCTAGGCTTTCTCATTGTCTGCGTTCTTCCTGTAGTCTAGGTTTTTCTTGTCTGCATTCTTCCCGTAGTCTGCATTCTTCCCGTAATCTGCGTTCTTGTAGTCTAGGTTTTTCTCGTTTGCATTCTTCTCGTAGTCTGCGTTCTTTCCGTAGTCTGCATTCTTCCCGTAATCTGCATTCTTGTAGTCTAGGCTTTCTCATTGTCTGCGTTCTTCCTGTAGTCTAGGTTTTTCTTGTCTGCATTCTTCCCGTAATCTGTGTTCTTCCCGTAATCTGCGTTCTTGTAGTCTAGGTTTTTCTCGTTTGCATTCTTCTCGTAGTCTGCGTTCTTTCCGTAGTCTGCATTCTTGTAGTCTAGGCTTTCTCATTGTCTGCGTTCTTCCTGTAGTCTAGGTTTTTCTTGTCTGCATTCTTCCCGTAATCTGCGTTCTTGTAGTCTAGGTTTTTCTCGTTTGCATTCTTCTCGTAGTCTGCGTTCTTTCCGTAGTCTGCATTCTTCCCGTAATCTGCATTCTTGTAGTCTAGGCTTTCTCATTGTCTGCGTTCTTCCTGTAGTCTAGGTTTTTCTTGTCTGCATTCTTCCCGTAGTCTGCATTCTTCCCGTAATCTGCGTTCTTGTAGTCTAGGTTTTTCTCATTGTCTGCATTCTTCCAGTAATCTGCGTTCTTCTCGTAATCTGCATTCCCGTAGTCTAGGTTTTCTCATTGTCTGCGTTCTTCCTGTAGTCTAGGTTTTTCTTGTCTGCATTCTTCCCGTAATCTGTGTTCTTCCCGTAATCTGTGTTCTTCCCGTAATCTGTGTTCTTCCCGTAATCTGTGTTCTTCCCGTAATCTGCGTTCTTGTAGTCTAGGTTTTTCTCGTTTGCATTCTTCTCGTAGTCTGCGTTCTTTCCGTAGTCTGCATTCTTGTAGTCTAGGCTTTCTCATTGTCTGCGTTCTTCCTGTAGTCTAGGTTTTTCTTGTCTGCATTCTTCCCGTAATCTGCGTTCTTGTAGTCTAGGTTTTTCTCGTTTGCATTCTTCTCGTAGTCTGCGTTCTTTCCGTAGTCTGCATTCTTCCCGTAATCTGCATTCTTGTAGTCTAGGCTTTCTCATTGTCTGCGTTCTTCCTGTAGTCTAGGTTTTTCTTGTCTGCATTCTTCCCGTAGTCTGCATTCTTCCCGTAATCTGCGTTCTTGTAGTCTAGGTTTTTCTCATTGTCTGCATTCTTCCAGTAATCTGCGTTCTTCTCGTAATCTGCATTCCCGTAGTCTAGGTTTTTCTCGTTTGCATTCTTCTCGTAGTCTGCGTTGTTTCTGTAGTCAACATGTGATGCTGCATTTTGTCACTATATAGCGTGATATTTCATGAAGAATGTTTTTGGTGTAGCTGTTCAGTTTGATATTCAGTAATATGCTTAAGAATGTGTTTGTGTAATAAAAACCATGTAAGAAATGGTTACGGATTGCTGATTGTGTGTGTGCATTGTTTCAGGACCCGTGTTTCAGTGCTTTGCTGCAGTACTCGTATGATAACCGAGCGTTCATGGGCTGTGATCCTCCAGTGAATCTACTGGCCTCTTCAAGGTTTGATCTTTTGGTTTTGTCTCGTTCTGTTTCTGCAGGTCAGGGTCGTTAATCAACGCTGTTAATGTTTTCACAGGATTCTCACAGAAGAAACCTAGAAGTCGCTCTGACCTGGACTTGGACCAGTGCAGGATTGTGATGATTAATGATTGTTTTGTGTTAAGTAATGAATGTCATCTACACTTTTTGCTTGTTATTGTCTAAATGCCTCACTGAAAGACCGCAGTCATCTGCATTATAAGATGCAAATATGTGCTCTCGTTTGCAGCACAAGTAGTTCTCCAGATTGGTTTGTCTGTATTCAGGCATTACTCTGTGAACCAGTGTTTGTTTCTGTTATGTTCCTTGAAATGTTTATTAAAATCATTTCAGCAAGCGTTGGTTTTAAGTGTTCTTCCATCAGCTCCACCCTTCCAGACGGGGAGGATTTCACGCAAATATATATTTATCAGTGACTTTGAATGAAAGGACTTGCATTGTGTTTTTCTTTCACACATGCAGATTATTTTGGACGAAAGCTCTACAATGAGGTCATATATTCACATCAATGAATCTCTCACTAATCATGGAAGGATAACATCATTAAGCATGGGATGCATTTAACAAAGTTAAAGCCAATAAGAGAAATTTTGTTTTCCTCTAGATGAGGGATTAATGTTTGATTCAATAAACACTTAAGTGTCTGAAACTATTCCGATATCTAAACTCATATAAGATGTGTATTTGTGTGTGTGTATATATATAAACACACAACACATGTCTATATGTGTGTGTTGCTGAGATCTGTGATATTTTATGGGATCAAATCTAGTGATCTAGCAGTATTTATGACCATCGGCTGGGGAAAGTTAAGTGACTGAAACATGAACATATTAAAGAGAGCAAACACTGCTCGTCAAGTCACATTTATTTATATAGCACTTTATACAACGCAGATTGCTTCATAACTTTACAGTCATAAACAAGAAAACGGCATCAAAACCACTTATATTATCAAATCAATGTTGAAAAATTCTCCAATGAGGAAATAAATCCATTTCTATCAGCTGAAGAGCAGCTGTAGTGAAGAAAACATGATTCACACGCAAGTGTGTGTGTGTAACGTGTTTACAGTACTCGCACATCCAGGTGTGTTAGAGGATCCTCAGCAGGGAACCTCAGTTCTGCAGAGCCATGATTAACTGACTTCCTCAATCACCGCATTCACATCTCATGATCCACACCGTTAGTCCACACACTGCTGGATGTGTCGCGCGTCCTTCAGTTCCTCACGCTTCGAGACAACAGCTCGTTTAATAAACTTTGTTGTAAAATTGCTCATATTTATTAAGTCTGTTGGACCTAAAAAGGAAAGCACAGATTATTTGCTGCATTCACACACACTCTCTCGCATGCATACAAACACAATCTCACACATACAGTCACACACACACACTCACTCACAGGTTATTTGTTGCATTCACTCACACTCTCTCGCACGCATACAAACATTTGCACACATACACTCTCTCTCTCTCTCACACACACACACAGAGTACATGTGAGCTGGCAGTGCCCGGCTCAGGATTTGTCTTTGCTGTGCCAGCGCAGGTGTCTCTTGAGGTGCGCGGACAGGATGAACCTCTGCCCGCAGTGGTCGCACTTGAAGGGCATGGCTCCGGCGTGATACAGCACAGGACTCTTGAAGTTGCACAGCTGCGCCATTTTCTTGTCGCTCTGCGGACTGCGGCTTGATTTCTCTCCCGTGTGGATCTTCATGTGGCTCGTGAGGTTCCCCTGGTGTCTGAAGTTGTTCCCGCACTGGTGGCAGGTGAACGGCCGCTCGCCGTAGTGGCCGATGATGTGCTTCTTCAGGTCTCCCTTGCGCGTGAAGCTCTTCTCGCACTGCGTGCAGGTGAACGGCTTGTCTCCGTTGTGGATGAGCAGGTGGTTCTGCAGGTTGATCTTCTGCGTGTAGCTCTTCCCGCACTGAAGGCACGTGTACGGCCTCTCGCTGTGGATCGTCATGTGATCCTTAAGGTCTTCTTTACATTTGTAACTGGTCCCGCAGTGCGGGCATCCGAACGCTTTCCTGCCCGCTGGGCTCTGGGCCGTCTGTGGCTGTTCTCCGCTCGGATCCGGACGCTTCTCCACGACGCTCCGATCTGCACTTTCCTCTTCCACCAGGCCTGAAATGAGCAAGTTAAGAGCAACATGGTGAGTGATCTTTCACATTCATGCTTTTATCAGCTGCTTTTATCATTGCATTCAAGAAACACATTGACATTCTAATCAGTTCTTGCTTTCCCTGGGAATCAAACCCATGACCTTGATGTTGCAAGCGCCGCTCTCTACTGTTAGACACACAGGAAAGTCCTGTGCTTGTTAATGGCAGTGATGAAGATACATTGATCAGGATCAGACACTAACCTCCTCCTCCTCCTCCGTCTTCTTCTTCTTTCACTCTGAAGGGTTCTAGATCACTCAGATCCACAATCTCCACTTTAATAAACTCCATCTTTCCAGCAGATCCCGATCGATAAACCTCCGGCTCTCCTGCTGCTCTGGGAAGAGGAATAAAACACTCGCGCATGAAGATTTCTATAGAAAGACGCTGTCATGGACAACAGCACTGAAACACAGCGGCGTGAGGAACATCGCCGTAAAGCTGCCGTGAAGCGCTTTTGCCGTTTTGTATGATTTTATACCGATGAAAACAAACCTTTTATCCGGCGGACATTGGCGAAGACGCGGGCGCAGGGCTGATGACGTCACGCGAGGAGAAACAAAATAAAAGTCACACGTTGATCTAAAACTATTGATCAACGCTTATTTATACTTCAATAGCCATGAAAAAGATACGAAACATTCCTGATATTATGTTCATTTCAGAGAGTCTGATGTTTCTGATTACATCTGGAAGACGTATTTTATAGAGTTTGCTCATCTGTAATGCGTCTCTAGGACGTTTCCTGACAGAAAATGTGTTTAAGATGGTTATGATTCATGAGTGTATGTAAATCTGACATCTTAAAAACGTTTCTCAGATGTTTGAACACAGCAGATGCTCTCCAGTATCTGGGAATGTTATATACACAAAATGAAATATCTGAAAGTGAAACCTAAGTTTTTGTGCATTTCACAATGAGATTATTTTCTCTACAAATGCCCTAAAAATGATTTTTTTGCATAAAAAACACCTCTGTGCTACAAGACAAGATTTGAGAAGTAAAACAAAGCAGATTTTTATTTTCTTTGTTTTCCTTTTTCTCTTCTGTAATGCACTTTTGCACCTGATCCTACTGCCATAATGTAATTATATATTTTTGATTGTTGTTTCAATAAAATAAATAAAATAAAAAATTGCTGTGGCTTTCTGAGCCATTTCCACCTGACGGATTGTTATTGACTTGGTCATTGCACAGTAATTGCTGAAGACAATCCTTTCCCCCTGACTGGTGTTAAGCCAGTATGGCCTATGGAGAATCACTTCTGTCGCTTGACAAGACCAGGAAAAACAGAGCCATATTGGGTCGGACTGCCGTACAGTATCTGACTGGGCAATTAACCCAATGGAATACCTAGAAATGTAATTTTCCCATCAAAATGCATGCTTTCCCAAATATTACAAGACATAATTAGGGCCTGGCCACATGGTGCACCGACTATAACCTGCTCCTCAACACCATCAAAACGAAGGAGCTCATCGTGGACTTAACAGGACAGGAAAGAGTCAAGAGGCACACGACACCATCCACATCAATGGAATGGCCGTTGAGCGTGTCTCCAGTTTCAAGTTCCTGGGGATCCATATATTGGCGGACATGTCCTGGACAACCAACACCTCCAGCCTGGTCAAGAAGGCTCACCGGCACCTTTTCTTCCTGAAGACACTGAGGAAGAATCAGCTCTCCTCTGCTATTCTTTAATTTATCCTCTGCTTCCAGATGAGACTGGTTGATAAGCTTTTTAGATTCCTTTCTTATGGTTATTATCAACCAGCGAGGCAAGTTCCCCAATCAGCTACCGCATGTCAGGTTCCCCAATCTGCTCCTGCAAGGCAAGTTCCCCAGTCTACTCCGTTGAGGCAAGTTCCCCAGTCTGCTCCGTTGAGGCAAGTTCACCAGTCTGCTACCGCATGTCAGGTTCCCCAATCTGCTCCTGCAAGGCAAGTTCCCCAGTCTACTCCGTTGAGGCAAGTTCCCCAGTCTGCTCCGTTGAGGCAAGTTCCCCAGTCTGCTCCGTTGAGGCAAGTTCCCCTGTCTGCTCCATTGAGGCAAGTTCCCCAGTCTGCTCCGTTGAGGCAAGTTCCCCAGTCTGCTCCGTTGAGGCAAGTTCCCCTGTCTGCTCCATTGAGGCAAGTTCCCCAGTCTGCTCCGTTGAGGCAAGTTCCCCTGTCTGCTCCATTGAGGCAAGTTCCCCAGTCTGCTCCGTTGAGGCAAGTTCCCCAGTCTGCTCCGTTGAGGCAAGTTCCCCAGTCTGCTCCGTTGAGGCAAGTTCCCCAATCTGCTCCTGCGAGTCAAGTTCCCCAGTCTGCTCCATTGAGGCAAGTTCCCCAGTCTGCTCCTGCGAAGCAAGTTCCCCAGTCTGCTCCTGCGAAGCAAGTTCCCCAGTCTGCTCCGTTGAGGTAAATTCCCTTGTCTGCTCCTGCTAGTCCATTTCCCCAGTGTGCTCTGTTGAGGCAAGATCCCCAGTCTGCTCCTGCGAGGCAAGTTCCCCAGTCTGCTCCTGCGAGGCAAGTTCCCCAGTCTGCTCCTGCGAAAGCAAGTTCCCCAGTCTGCTCCTGCGAGTCAAGTTCCCCAGTCTGCTCCATTGAGGCAAGTTCCCCAGTCTGCTCCTGCGAAGCAAGTTCCCCAGTCTGCTCCTGCGAAGCAAGTTCCCCAGTCTGCTCCTGCGAAGCAAGTTCCCGAGTCTACTCCTGCGAAGCAAGTTCCCCAGTCTGCTCCTGTGAGGCAAGTTCCCGAGTCTGCTCCTGCGAAGCAAGTTCCCCAGTCTGCTCCGTTGAGGTAAATTCCCTTGTCTGCTCCTGCTAGTCCATTTCCCCAGTGTGCTCTGTTGAGGCAAGTTCCCCAGTCTGCTCCTGCGAGGCAAGTTCCCCAGTCTGCTCCTGCGAGGCAAGTTCCCGAGTCTGCTCCTGCGAAGCAAGTTCCCCAGTCTGCTCCGTTGAGGTAAATTCCCTTGTCTGCTCCTGCGAAGCAAGTTCCCCAGTCTGCTCCGTTGAGGTAAATTCCCTTGTCTGCTCCTGCTAGTCCATTTCCCCAGTGTGCTCTGTTGAGGCAAGTTCCCCAGTCTGCTCCTGCGAGGCAAGTTCCTCAGTCTGCTCCTGCGAGGCACGTTCCCCAGTCTGCTCCTGCGAAGCAAGTTCCCGAGTCTGCTCCTGCGAGGCAAGTTCCCCAGTCTGCTCCTGCGAGGCAAGTTCCCCAGTCTGCTCCTGCGAAGCAAGTTCCCCAGTCTGCTCCTGCTAGTCCATTTCCCCAGACTACTCCATTGAGGCAAGTTCCCCAGTCTGCTCCAGAGAAGCAAGTTCCCGAGTCTGCTCCTGCGAAGCAAGTTCCCCAGTCTGCTCCGTTGAGGTAAGTTCCCTTGTCTGCTCCTGCTAGTCCATTTCCCCAGTGTGCTCTGTTGAGGCAAGTTCCCCAGTCTGCTCCTGCGAGGCAAGTTCCCGAGTCTGCTCCTGCGAAGCAAGTTCCCCAGTCTGCTCCGTTGAGGTAAGTTCCCTTGTCTGCTCCTGCTAGTCCATTTCCCCAGTGTGCTCTGTTGAGGCAAGTTCCCCAGTCTGCTCCTGCGAGGCAAGTTCCCGAGTCTGCTCCTGCGAAGCAAGTTCCCCAGTCTGCTCCTGCGAGGCAAGTTCCCCAGTCTGCTCCAGAGAAGCAAGTTCCCCAGTCTGCTCCGTCGAGGCAAGTTCCCCAGTCTGCGTTTGCAAGCCAAGTTCCCCAGTCTGCTCCTGCAAAGCAAGTTCCCCAGTCTGCTCCGTTGAGGTAAGTTCCCTTGTCTGCTCCTGCTAGTCCATTTCCCCAGTCTGCTCCTGTGAGGCAAGTTCCCCAGTCTGCTCCTGCTAGTCCATTTCCCCAGTCTGCTCCTGTGAGGCAAGTTCCCCAGTCTGCTCCTGCGAAGCAAGTTCCCCAGTCTGCTCCTGCGAAGCAAGTTCCCCAGTCTGCTCCGTTGAGGTAAATTCCCTTGTCTGCTCCTGCTAGTCCATTTCCCCAGTGTGCTCTGTTGAGGCAAGTTCCCCAGTCTGCTCCTGCGAGGCAAGTTCCCCAGTCTGCTCCTGCGAGGCAAGTTCCCCAGTCTGCTCCTGCGAAAGCAAGTTCCCCAGTCTGCTCCTGCAAAGCAAGTTCCCCAGTCTGCTCCCTTGAGGTAAGTTCCCTTGTCTGCTCCTGCTAGTCCATTTCCCCAGTCTGCTCCTGTGAGGCAAATTCCCCAGTCTGCTCCTGCGAAGCAAGTTCCCCAGTCTGCTCCTGCGAAGCAAGTTCCCGAGTCTACTCCTGCGAAGCAAGTTCCCGAGTCTGCTCCTGCGAAGCAAGTTCCCCAGTCTGCTCCGTTGAGGTAAATTCCCTTGTCTGCTCCTGCTAGTCCATTTCCCCAGTGTGCTCTGTTGAGGCAAGTTCCCCAGTCTGCTCCTGCGAGGCAAGTTCCCCAGTCTGCTCCTGCGAGGCAAGTTCCCCAGTCTGCTCCTGCGAGGCAAGTTCCCCAGTCTGCTCCTGCGAAGCAAGTTCCCCAGTCTGCTCCTGCGAGGCAAGTTCCCCAGTCTGCTCCTGCAAAGCAAGTTCCCCAGTCTGCTCCTGCAAAGCAAGTTCCCTAGTCTGCTCCTTCTAGTCCATTTACCCAGTCTGCTTTTGCAAGGAAAGTTCCCCATTCAGCTCCGGTGAGGAAATTTCCTGTCTTTTCCAGCGAGTTAAGTTAAGTTAAAAAAATGTTTTTACATTTGTGATTGTCACATCAATCTAACATAACTTGCTTCAATCTAAATCTGTATCATAACGTATTAGCATTGCAAGGGCTTTAGATACTGCTTTGGATGCGACTAACTTAGCAAACCCTGTACATTGTTGGGTTCTGGCTGTAGAGCCCGTGCAGCAGGACAACTTGGTTACTGTGAGACGGTATAGTCGCGGGTCAGTCACGCACCCACTGAGAAACCTGTTGAAAAAACTTATTTTCATTTCCCAAATATCCAGTCAAGTTAAGTCAAGTCACCTTTACTTATATAGTGCTTTTTACAATACAGATTGTTTCAAAGCAGCTTTACACTGGTCACATGAAAACATTATAAACAAAGTTTGTTTGGCTGAACGACAGCCTTAAAAGTGCAGGCGAATTAATACAATTGATGAATATTAAGTGCTAAGTTATGATTATTGATCGATTTGATTGATTGATAGTTTGATTTTTATATTGATAATTCAAGTCTAATATTAAGTCTAATTTGGTGGTGGACTGTAATGACATTAATTTACTCAATATTTAAATGTATATAAATTTTATTCAAAATATTGTACTTTTTATGAAAACTTTACTTTTTATAAATGGATATTAGATTTTGAGCCGAGTTTAGCTCATAGCTCAGGGTTTTGCATGTTAAAATGTTTTATGGTTTGATTTGTGAGGATGTGAGTTAATTTAATTTATCCAAATTATTAAATAATTGCCCAGAACAAAACAGCTGATAGACTGAATGTATATTCACTACAAATATACATATTGTATATAATATATGTATATTCATGCTTATGCAACAGCATAAATATAGCGGTTTGCCCAGTAAACAAAGCAGCACTGCACTTATTAACATACTTTATTATAAACTTTATTCAGCTTCATAGAAAACACCATTGAAACTTTTCTGAAGACAGCCCTCCCAAATAATAATAATAAATTGCATTAAAATTGCACCAACATGCCATTTAATTTGTGGTAATTCTTCTTACTGTGAATCTGAGGAGTTCTGGAATGGCTGAATCTCTTGATGGCATTGATACGGTTTCTCTCCGGTGTGAATTCTCTCATGTCCTTGCAGGCCTCCTAACTGCTTGAATCTCTTTCCACAATATGAACACTTGTACGGTCTTTCTCCAGTGTGGATCCTTCTGTGCACTTTTAACTGAGTGGCTGTAGTAAAAGCTTTACCACAATCTGAGCACAAATGCTCTTTCACACCAGCATGTATTTTCTGATGGCCTTTAAATTGGCCAAGCCATGAAAATCTCTTTCCACACACAGAACACAAGTAAGGTTTTTCTTTTGTGTGAACTTTCATGTGAGCCTTTAAATCTGATTCCTTTACAAACTTCTTTTCGCACTGATCACAATCAAATGGCTTTTCTCCAGAGTGAATGAGCTTATGAACTCTGAGACTATTGGACCATTTGAAACTCTTTCCACACAGATCACATGTGAACGGCTTCTCTTCTGCGTGAATTTGCATGTGAATTTTAAGGTTTTTATAGTTCTTTCCACATTGAGGGCAGGTAAAAGACGTTTTTGCTTCTGCTCTTTGAAGTAGTTCTTGTCCTTTTTTTCTCCAGTTTTGACATCATGGAGATCCTGAATCTGATGTTTCTTCTTTATTTCATTCAATTCTTCACTTTCCTCTTGCACTCTCTTAAGTCTAAAATGAAAATATAATGCTTTTTTTAGATACAATTTTCAAATATAACTTCTATTGTCTATGGCTTATCAACAACTATGCTATTTTTGCTTCTATGCATCTGTTTTCCATGAATGTTCTTTTTCAACATTCATTAATGAAGAATCAAGAATAGTCACCAACCTCTATGTTCCTCTGTATCTTCATCTTTCACTACACATGCTTCTGAATTTCTGGCATCATCATCGTCCTCTTTAATAATCTCCATCTTTACAACAGCTTTCAGTCATTATGCCTGTCTTCTGCCTGAATGAAGGAATGATTGAAGCATGTGAAAGAAGCAGTGATTGCTATGAGGATCAGATCTGGGGGGAAAAAGGGATTACGATGAAAAATACTTCATACAGATAATTCCACTTCAACATTATTCAGTGATTCAACAAATGAAACACATTACAGTTTTTTAAACGAGACACTGTCTGACACTGCATATAAATGAAGAGCTATATTAAAGTAACTTGAGCTGTGTGATTTAGCAATTGTTGTTTTAACAATGTGGAAAGAGACGTTATTGATTTTTTTTCTTATTCATGTAGCTGGTAATCTTTAATCATAATAACTTCTCCTTCTCGCAGCAACATCTCTTCTATCCTCTGATAATAAGGACGGCCCAACCTGTCAATCACATGAGATCAACACATAGCAAACCATCCAATCAATTCCCCACCTACATTTGTCAAGTCAAGTCAAGTCACCTTTATTTATATAGCGCTTTTTACAATACAGATTGTTTCAAAGCAGCTTTACAGTGGTCACATGAAAACATTATAAACAAAGTTTGTTTGTCTGAACGGCAGCCTTAAAAGAGCAGGCAAATTAATACAATTGATGAATATTAAGTGCTAAGTTATGATTATTGATTGATTTGATTGATAGTTTGATTATTATATTGATAATTCAAGTCTAATATTAATTCTAATTTGGTCCGGTTAGAGATGGGTTCATGATCGTCACAGGGGAGGGTCTAGTAGAGTCACGGTCTCCGCAGACACCCCAGGGCAGTGCTGTGCTCGTGTCCAGGTGCAGGTCCTTCATCTGATCTGGATACGGCCCGGATCCGGCTGACCACGGTAACCTCGGAATAAACAGAGACCAATATCAGCGTAGATGCTATTCTTCTTCTGATGTATCGAGTACATCAGATGTTATGGGAATGTTCCCAGTTCCGGCTGACCTAAATTATGCAGCCTAACAATCATTTTACATGATTTGGATTAAAATGTATGTATAATGTGTTATGTGTATGCCAGGTTGAAGAGATGTGAAAGGACTATTGTTGAAAGACTATAATGTGTTAAGAGATCGCTCAAGTACTGTGGAACTAAACCATTTAATGCTTTGTAAGTCATTAGCAAGATTTTAAAATGTATTCGGTGTTTAATAGGAAGCCAGTGCAGGTTTGACAGAACTGGGCTAATATGCTCATATTTCCTGGTTCTAGTAAGAACTCGAGCTGCTGCATTTTGGACCAGCTGGAATTTGTTTATTAAGCGTGCAGGGCAACCACCTAGTAAAGCATTACAATAATCTAGCCTTGAACTCATGAACTAACTTTTCCGCATTTGTCTTTGAGAGCATATGTCGCAATTTAGATATATTTTTAAGATGGAAGAATGCCGTTTTACAGATGCTAGAAACGTGGCTTTCAAATGAAAGATTGGTATCAAAGAGCACACCCAGGTTTCTAACTGACGACGAAGACTTGACAGAACAGCCATCGAGTATTAGGCAGTAGTCTAGATTATTATGTGCTGAACTTTTTGGTTTAATAATTAGAATCTGTTTTTTCAGAATTAAGCAGTAGAAAGTTATTAGTCATCCAATTTTTTTATATCAGTTATGCATTCTGTTAATTTAGTGAATTGGTTCGTTTCATCAGGATGAGAAGAAATATAGAGCTGAGTATCATCAGCGCAACAGTGAAAGCTAATGCCATGCTTCCTAATAATTGCACCCAAAGGAAGCATGTACAGGGTGAAAAGCAATGGTCCTAGTACTGAACCTTGAGGAACTCCATACTGAACCCGTGATCGATATGACATCTCCTCATTTACTGCTACAAACTGATAACGGTCAGATAAGTACGATTTTAACCAGGCTAATGCAACTCCACTAATGCCAACATAGTTTTCAAGTCTATTTAGAAGGATTTTGTGGTCGATTGTATCAAATGCAGCACTAAGGTCCAGTAACACTAACAGAGAGATTCAACCACAATCGGATGATAAAAGCAAATCATTTGTAACTCTAATGAGAGCAGTCTCAGTGCTATGATATGGTCTAAATCCTGACTGGAAATCCTCGTAGATGCTGTTTCTTTCTAGAAAGGAACATAGTTGTGAAGATACTGCCTTTTCTAGTTGTGGTTTTTTAATAAGCAATTTAATTACGGCTAGTTTAAAGGTTTTTGGTACGTATCCTAATGACAAAGTCAAGTCAAGTCACCTTTATTTATATAGCGCTTTTTACAATGTAGATTGTTTCAAAGCAGCTTTACAGGAAAAACAATATAAACAAAGTTTGTTTGGCTGAACAGAAGCCCCAAAAGAGCAGGCGAATCAATACAATTGATGAATTTTAAGTGTTAAGTTTCCCCAACTGAGCAAGCCATAGGCGACAGCGGCAAGGAACCAAAACTCCGGCAGGTGACGTAACGAATGAAGAATAGAATGGAGAAAAAACCTTGGGAGAAACCAGGCTCAGTCGGGGGACCAGTTCTCCTCTGGCCAAAGCCAAACAGTACATGATTATTATATTGACAACAATTCAAGTCCAATATGAAGTCCAATTTGGTCCGGTTAGAGATGGGTTCATGATCGTCACAGGGGAGGGTCCAGTAGAGTCACGGTCTCCGCAGACACCCCAGGGCAGTGCTGTGCTCGTGTCCAGGTCCTTCATCTGATCTGGATACGGCCCGGATCCGGCTGACCACGGTAACCTCGGAATAAACTGTGGCAAGTACCCAGAGTAAAGCTTCAGCGTCGCCCGGTAATTGCTTCCCCTCAGGCAATCAGCAGCCAGGTGTAGGCACTAATGGGCCACACCTGGATCGCGTTAAGGGGAGAGGATTTAAGCAGAGAAGGAGGAAGGAAGGGTGAGCGAGTTCTGAGCCGCTGCATGCTAACTGTGCTTACTCTTTTCTCTGCTCCCCTAGAATCCAGCGAAGGCTGAGCTCCGAACGCCAGAGACCTACCACCACCTGCACGTCACGAATCCGGGAAGACAGTATTACTTTGTTGATTTATCACTCTTTTGTTTAATAAACACCCGTTGGGAACGTGTGCACTACAAAGCTGCCTATTTGTCCTCATTCGACCTGCCACAGTGGTGGAGAATGCAGGCAGATTTTTTTTGAATGAGGACATTCGTTTGGGGTGTACTGAAGCAGTATTTACCTTGTTTACCTTTCTGTGAGACAGATGGAGGAGGTAATCCAGCGACTTACCGAAGTCAGCATCCGCCAACAGCAGTTTGTGGAACAACTCGCGGGCCAACAAGAGCGTATGGAGCATGCGCTTGAACAGATGAGGTTAGGGGCTGCCAGACACGTACCCCTCCCTGATCCCTGTGTCCAAGCCCAGCAGCTGCTTAAAAAATTAACAGATCAAGATGATGTGGAAGCATACTTGCACACGTTTGAAGTCATCGCTGCTCGTGAAGGATGGGAGGAAAATGAGTGGGCCCGCATATTAGCCCCACTCCTTTCAGGAGAAGCGCAACGAGCCTACTATTCTCTCCCGACCCCGGCCAATGAGTCATATGCCAATTTAAAACAGGAAATTTTGGCACGAGTGGGCCTTTCTCCAGTGTGTGCTGCCCAACACTTCCATGAATGGATGTATGACCCACAGGTTCCCGCACGAGTTCAAGCGGCCCAGCTGTCACGTTTGGCCCAACTTTGGCTGCTGTCTGGGAATCCTACGGCTGGCCAGGTAGCCGAAAGGGTAGTAGTGGACCGCCTGCTACGTGCGTTACCCCGTGTACATCGGAAAGCGGTCGGTATGAGGAATCCTACCACCCTTGCAGCCCTCGTAGAGGCGATGGAGCTGGCAGAGGCAGCCCAAGCCCGAGATGCTGGAGAGAGAACAACCCGGTTCCCCCGGAGGTCAACCCCACCGAGACGAACAACGGAAGAAACCTGGAAACCGTTTAACAAGCCAGCAGCCTCCACGCCACGGGATGAGCCCATGCCCACTGATCCACACCCACCTGAAGCCAAAGTGTGGCTAGCAAGTTGCATTGTACATCGAGCTACACCACGGGGAGCACCCGAAAGGCAAGTGTGGGTAGAGGGGAAGCGTGTGAAAGCTATCCTGGACTCGGGCAGTGCGGTAAGCCTAGTCCAACCCCAGGTCGTCAAACCCCGTCCAGACGGCAAGTCGTCCATCCCCATCACCTGTGTCCATGGGGATACGCGTTACGTGCCCGCATTCTCCACCACTGTGGCAGGTCGAATGAGGACAAATAGGCAGCTTTGTAGTGCACACGTTCCCAACGGGTGTTTATTAAACAAAAGCTGCCTATTTGTCCTCATTCGACCTGCCACAGTGGTGGAGAATGCGGGCACGTAACGCGTATCCCCATGGACACAGGTGATGGGGATGGACGACTTGCCGTCTGGACGGGGTTTGACGACCTGGGGTTGGACTAGGCTTACCGCACTGCCCGAGTCCAGGATAGCTTTCACACGCTTCCCCTCTACCCACACTTGCCTTTCGGGTGCTCCCCGTGGTGTAGCTCGATGTACAATGCAACTTGCTAGCCACACTTTGGCTTCAGGTGGGTGTGGATCAGTGGACATGGACGACGCTTAGGGGGGGGGAGTGTGGCAAGTACCCAGAGTAAAGCTTCAGCGTCGCCCGGTAATTGCTTCCCCTCAGGCAATCAGCAGCCAGGTGTAGGCACTAATGGGCCACACCTGGATCGCGTTAAGGGGAGAGGATTTAAGCAGAGAAGGAGGAAGGAAGGGTGAGCGAGTTCTGAGCCGCTGCATGCTAACTGTGCTTACTCTTTTCTCTGCTCCCCTAGAATCCAGCGAAGGCTGAGCTCCGAACGCCAGAGACCTACCACCACCTGCACGTCACGAATCCGGGAAGACAGTATTACTTTGTTGATTTATCACTCTTTTGTTTAATAAACACCCGTTGGGAACGTGTGCACTACAAAGCTGCCTATTTGTCCTCATTCGACCTGCCACAAAACAGAGAACAATATCAGCGTAGATGCCATTCTTCTTCTGATGTATCGAGTACATCAGGTGTTATGGGAATGTTCTCGGTTCCGGCTTATCTAAATTATGCAGCCTAACAATCATTTTACATGATTTGGATTAAAATGTATGTATAATGTGTTGTGTATGCCAGGTTGAAAAGATGTGTTTTTAGTCTAGATTTAAACTGACAGAGTGTGTCTGCTTCCCGAACTGTATTAGGAAGACTGTTCCAGAGTTTAGGAGCTAAATAGGAAAAGGATCGACCGCCAGCAGTTGACTTTGATATTCTAGGTATTATAAGCTGGTCAGTATTTTGGGATCGCAATAGACGTGAAGGACTATAATGTGTTAAGAGATCGCTCAAGTACTGGGGAGCTAAACCATTTAATGCTTTGTAAGTAATTAGCAAGATTTTAAAATGTATTCGGTGATTAATAGGAAGCCAGTGCAGGTTTGACAGAACTGGGCTAATATGCTCATATTTCCTGGTTCTAGTAAGAACTCGAGCTGCTGCATTTTGGACCAGCTGGAATTTGTTTATTAAGCGTGCAGGGCAACCACCTAGTAGAGCATTACAATAATCTTGCCTTGAACTCATGAACGCATGAACTAACTTTTCCGCATTCGTCTTAGAGAGCATATGTCGCAATTTAGATATATTTTTAAGATGGAAGAATGCCGTTTTACAGATGCTAGAAACATGGCTTTCAAATGAAAGATTGGTATCAAAGAGCACACCCAGGTTTCTAACTGACGACGAAGACTTGACAGAACAGCCATTGAGTGTTAGGCAGTAGTCTAGATTATTACGCGCTGAACTTTTTGGTCTAATAATTAGAATCTCTGTTTTTTCAGAATTAAGCAGTAGAAAGTTATTAGTCATCCAATTTTTTATATCGGTTATGCATTCTGTTAATTTAGTGAATTTGTTTGTTTCATCCGGATGAGAAGAAATATAGAGCTGAGTATCATCAGCGTAACAATGAAAGCTAATGCCATGCTTCCTAATAACTGCACCCAAAGGAAGCATGTACAGGGTGAAAAGCAATGGTCCTAACACTGAACCTTGAGGAACTCCATACTGAACTTGTGACCGATATGACATCTCCTCATTTACTGCTACAAACTGATAACGGTCAGATAAGTATGATTTGAACCAGGCTAATGCAACTCCACTAATGCCAATATAATTTTCAAGTCTATTCAGAAGGATTTTGTGGTCAATTGTATCAAATGCAGCACTAAGGTCCAGTAACACTAACAGAGAGATACAACCACGATCGGATGATAAGAGCAAATCATTAGTAACTCTAATGACAAAGATGAATTAACAATATTAAGAAGAGGATCTATGATTTCTGGAAGCATCTCTTTCAGTAGCTTAGTTGGTATCGGGTTTAGCATACATGTTGTTAATTTTGATGATTTAACGAGTTTAGATAATTCTTCCTCCCCAATAGCAATGAAGGAGTGGAATTTTTCTTCAGGGACACTAAAATTTACTGTATTTTGTGATATTGTAGTAGACGGTTATAATTTTCTCTCTAATATTATGAATTTTGCAAGTAAAGAAGTCCATGAAGTCATTACTGCTGTGCTGTTTTAAAGCATCTGGGGTTGAGGCTTTATTTCTTGTTAGTTTAGTCACTGTATCAAATAAATACCTAGGGTTGTATTTGTTTTCTTCTAAGAGGGTAGAAAAGTAAGCAGATCTAGCGGATTTTAAGGCCTTTCTGAATGCAATAGAGCTGTCTTTCCATGAAATGCGAAAAACCTCAAGCTTAGTTTTTTTCCAGCTCCACTCCATTTTTCTGGCTGCTCTCTTGAGGGCCCGTGTGTGCTAGTTGTACCACTGTGTTGGACTATTTTCTTTAAAAGATTTCTCTAAAAGATTATTTATAAAGCTATCTTTTGTGTTAGGAGTGATAGTTCTACTATATTTATAACAGGGAGTTAGTTTTTCGACTTTGGCTAAAGGTAATCTACACGCAACTAAGTAATGATCTGAGATGTCATCGCTCTGCTGCAGAATTTGAACAGTATCAACATTGATCCCATATGACAATATTAGATCTAAAGTATGATTACGAGAATGAGTGGGTCCTGATACATGTTGTGTAACTCCAATAGAGTTTAAGATGTCTCTAAATGCCAATCCCAATGCGTCTTTTTCATTATCTACATGGATATTAAAATCACCGACAATTATGACTTTATCTGCAGACATTACTAATCTTGAGAGAAAATCAGCAAATTCTTTGATAAAGTCTGTATGGTGCCCTGGTGGCCTGTATAGAATAGCCAGCACAAAAGTTAAACAGGAATTATTACTTGCACTAGATAATTTTACATTAAGGACCATCACTTCAAAAGAATTATATTTCAAATTAGACCTTTGAGCAGTACTGATCGTGTTATTATAAATTACAGCAACACCTCCTCCTTTACCTTTCAGACGAGGCTCATGTTTATAACAGTAATCTTGAGGGGTGGTCTCATTTAAAGTAATATAATCGTCTGGTTTTAGCCAAGTTTCTGTCAAAAACAGCACATCTAGTTTATGATCTGTAATCATATCATTTACAACAAGTGCTTTTGAGGAAAGGGATTGTATATTCAGTAAACCAAGCTTTATCATTTGTTCATTTGTGTTATATCCGTTCTTAGTTGTTTGTAAATCAATAAAAATTTTACCCTTAAACTGTGTTGAGAATTTTTTGTATTTGCTAATTCGGGGAACAGACACAGTCTCTATAGGATGATATCTAGGTGAAATAGTCTCTATGTGTTGGAATTTTTCTGACCTCTGTGACGTGAGACAGCTAGTAGACGGTCGGTTTAGCCAGTTTGTCTGCTTCCTGACCTGGACCCCAGTTAGTCAAGGTTTAGCTCTAAGACTTTGTGCCAAATTACTAGAGAGAAGAACGGCACCATCCCAGGTGGGATGAATACCATCTCTTTTCAACAGGTCAGGTCTGCCCCAAAAACTTTTCCAATTGTCTATGAACCCTATGTTATTCCGCGGGCACCACTTAGACATCCAGCCATTGAGTGAGGATAATCTGCTAAGCATTCTAATCTAGACTACTGCCTAACACTCGATGGCTGCTCTGTCAAGTCTTCGTCGTCAGTTAGAAACCTGGGTGTGCTCTTTGATACCAATCTTTCATTTGAAAGCCATGTTTCTAGCATCTGTAAAACGGCATTCTTCCATCTTAAAAATATATCTAAATTGCGACATATGCTCTCTAAGACAAATGCGGAAAAGTTAGTTCATGAGTTCAAGGCTAGATTATTGTAATGCTTTACTAGGTGGTTGCCCTGCACGCTTAATAAACAAATTCCAGCTGGTCCAAAATGCAGCAGCTCGAGTTCTTACTAGAACCAGGAAGTATGAGCATATTAGCCCAGTTCTGTCAAACTTGCACTGGCTTCCTATTAAACACCGAATACATTTTAAAATCTTGCTAATTACTTACAAAGCATTAAATGGTTTAGTTCCACAGTACTTGAGCGATCTCTTAACACATTATAGTCCTTCACGTCTATTGCGATCCCAAAATACTGACCAGCTTATAATACCTAGAATATCAAAGTCAACTGCTGGCGGTCGATCCTTTTCCTATTTAGCTCCTAAACTCTGGAACAGTCTTCCTAATACAGTTCGGGAAGCAGACACACTCTGTCAGTTTAAATGTAGACTAAAAACACATCTCTTCAACCTGGCATACACATAACACATTATACATACTTTTTTAATCCAAATCATGTAAAATGATTGTTAGGCTGCATAATTTAGATAAGCCGGAACCGGGAACATTCCCATAACACCTGATGTACTCGATACATCAGAAGAAGAATGGCATCTACGCTGATATTGGTCTCTGTTTATTCCGAGGTTACCGTGGTCAGCTGGATCCGGGCCGTATCCAGATCAGATGAAGGACCTGCAACTGGACACGAGCACAGCACTGCCCTGAAGTGTCTGCGGAGACCGTGACTCTACTGGACCCTCCCCTGTGACGATCATGAACCCATCTCTAACCGGACCAAATTGGACTTCATATTGGACTTGAATTGTTGTATAATAATTAGAGTTGAGCCGGATACTCGGCTGAAACGAGTATCCGGTACGGATAATGCACTTTTGCCGAGTACGAGTATTATACGAGTAATACGAGTCATTATCTGTGCTCGGATTGAATAAAAATCCTCATTGGGCAGCTGAGTGTCTGCTTGCCAATTTCCTGCGTACCGCGGCTCCGCCCTGCTCATTCACACACAGATCGCTGAGACGAGAACAGGTGTCTTTCTCTCTCGGTCACTCAGGTTCGCGGGTCTTTTCCGTTAACGTTTAGGGCAGGGTGGTAGCTCGAGCGCGAAGCATCATAAGCCATAAGCTAGACTTGATTAATACAGGAAGTGTTCGGCGCGGCAGCTGGAGCGCGGGCCATCTCGCGGGCCATTAATAAAATGATCTCGCGGGCCGGACATAATAACACGCAGGGCCGGGAGTTTGACACCTATGGTTTAGGGTTTCTTCAGCTTTAGATTTGTTTTTTATTTCAATTTGTTTGTAGTACTTACTTATTAGCCAGTATAGTTCTGGTAAACGTGGGGTTTGCTCGGTAGTATGCGACTGTCGTTGCGTCTCTGCCTGTCGGAGATATTTTTTTTAACCGTCTGCTGGCTTTAACGAGTGTTTAACTTCACGCACTAAGTGTATGACACTTTCTTGCTGTATTTCATACACAATAAATGCAGATTTTAAAAACAACGTCAGACTATTTGATCCATAGAACACACAGTCTCTCTCTGTCTCTCTCTCTCTCTCTCTCTTACTCACTCACTCACACACACGCATACCTGGCGTGGAAATTATTTAAAAAAAATCACACTGATCATAAAAAATTAAAAGTTAAAAAAAGAAAGTTATGTTTAAATGAAAACTCTTGTTCATTAAATTTTTCTTCATAATTCCAACCGCATGTGTTGTATTCATTGTTGCAAAACTTATTTTATATAGTTTGTTTGTTCTTGTGATCAAAACCTTTGATATGAAGCTCAATGCCGATGCTGTCATGTAAATAGTTTTCTAATCAGCAATAAATATAACAATTTCTAATCGACCCAAATCAATTGCATGATTAAAAACAACATAGTAGGTACAGCTTCCTGGTTAAATCCCGCCCATTTCCGGGTTTGGCCACGCCCAGTCCGAGTACAGATACAGATAATTCATATGGTTAACAGATACAGATACAGATACAGATAATGCTGTACTCGCTCATCCCTAATAATAATCATGCACTGTTTGGCTGTTGGCCAGAGGAGAACTGGTCCCCCGACTGAGCCTGGATTCTCCCAAGGTTTTTTCTCCATTCTATTCTTCATTCGTTACGTCACCTGCCGGAGTTTTGGTTCCTTGACGCTGTCGCCTATGGCTTGCTCAGTTGGGGAAACTTAACACTTAAAATTCATCAATTGTATTGATTCACCTGCTCTTTTGGGGCTGCTGTTCAGCCAAACAAACTTTGTTTATATTGTTTTTCCTGTAAAGCTGCTTTGAAACAATCTACATTGTAAAAAGCGCTATATATATAATATAATAATAATTCAAGTTCCTGCTATTTCTGGGATGTAGATCACAATTGGCATGTTAGGCTGCTGCCTTGCTCCTGTAGGCATGGGCACATTCTGATTGGCCGGAACAGTCATTGGCACTGCCATTGTCATAGGATTGCTAGGCATAGGTGTAGGTATCGTTGTCCTCATAGGAGCTTGCACCGGTAGGGTTGCTGGTGCTTGTGTTTTTGGTTCTGGAAGACTTGCAAGAGTCATTGTTGTTTTCTGCTCCTCCTCACTCTTTAAAGGAGCTTGTATCTTCTTCTTTTTGTTGGTCAGCTCCTCCAATTGCATTTGAGCCAGCTTCCTCTGTAGTTCACATTCTTGATTCTATAACTTGTGTTCAGTCTTCCTATATTGTTCCACGGCATGTGTCACATGTTCACAGAATTCGTCAGATGTCTTTTTGTTCAATCCCACCACATCTTCCAACCTGATTTGCACTGCTGGGGGCATGGCGTCTAAAATGGCAGTTCTAAACAGTGTTGTCAATATCACATCCCCCTCAGGATCCTTAGTTAGCGTTGAATGTATGAGACTGGGCTGTCTGTTTCTCCAAGAGGTTCTCCTTTCAACAGCTTTGGATCAATTTTCATGGGGTACATCCTTCGTAGTGTCTGCCATAATCTTTGTTGGTGTTGATCGAAGGCAACCGCATCCATATTTGTGTTTTCCAGCTACAACCGTCAAGCCTGCGTCCATCAGAATCTCATTTGTCTTGGTTCCTCCCACACTTTTGGCGAACAGTGCTTTAATATCTCCAATGGCCAACGTCTTCCCCATTGTTTCCCCTTCCAGCAGTATAATCCATTTACCAGCTCCCTCATGCATGTCTGGTAAGCGAGCCACTAGTCCAGGGGTGGCCAACTCGCGGCTCTTCGACTGCTCTTTTGCGGCTCTTCAGTCTCCACATCAGTGGTCCCCAAACTACGGCCCGCGGAGACCTTTTTGTCTACGAAAAAAAAACATAAATGATCAGCCGCCGCTTACGTGGCCATTATGTTTTTACCAAATTCAAATAGAGGAGCGCAGAAGCACGTTCCCTTTTGAGATTGGGAACGAGATGTTTCTCCTCCCCTTCACGTCATTTCTGAAACCTTATAGGATAACGCCAGTTGACAACTGGCCAATTGTAGCGCGATGAGGATCTGGCAGACAGACGGTATAAATATCATAAGCACGTCAGAATATTGCGTCAGAATAATTGACGTTCAATTCAATTGCGACAGAATATTTCCTTCACACTTCTCTAAACGGAATATGGAAAAATAACAGAGGTTATGATAGTAAACGGTGACGTTGTCTAACCGATCACTACATTACAAAACCTTATTTGCTGCATACTTTTTCTACTTCCGGTCACTGTCAATGAGATAATCAATCGTTTTTTCCCGCATATATAATCCACAGACGCATTTTTTTTTACACCTCCATATAGCTCGCGGGTGTGACATGTAAAATGTATACAAATTTTATGTATAAACATATAAAATGTGTGATATAGCGCAGGACTGGTTGGTTTTCCCCCCCGTTTTTGCCTAAGGAAGACATTCCTAAAGTCAAAACTTTTGCATCAATGTACCTTTCAATCTTTTGAACAACATACATGTGTGATCAAACATTTTCAAGAATAAAATACGTGAAGAACAATTTTTGAAGAACAAACTTGTTGGATGATAATCTCAGGTCACTGATGTTAGGGACATCAAGTCTAAAGCCAGAAATATCTGCTATTTTGGCTTCTAGGAAACAATTTCAGCATTCCCACTAATACAGGTGTCCATGTCTGGTGTATCATTGTGTTATTAAGTAATAACTGAATAAAGTAATATTAAATAAATAAATAATTAAAAACAATATCTCCCCCCCCCCAGAATTGGTCTGGATCAGAGCGTCTCCAATCTGGTGAGTGTCCAAATAATTTACAACATAGAGTTTTGGGAGGGTTTGTTGTTCGCATACCACACTTTTCAAATTGTTTTACTCCTTGTTTTATTTATTTTTTATTATACATTAACAATCATTCTTACTTTTCCACTTGCACAAATCTTCTTCCTTTTTCACATATAATCACACTCACAAAACAAACACATAAAAACAGACTAACATAAATAGACAATGCACACTTCTGTGCAGTAACTCTATTTTCTCTATTCCTACAGACAAAACACATAAAGAAAACAGACCAACAATGTGCACTCTTACCAACCAGTCTACACATGCGCTGTCTCTGAAGATCGGAACCCACAACTCCTATATTATTCTTAATTCGTCAATTTTAGGGCTCGTTTACCGAGATCTTTTACAGGCAGCCCCTACTTTTGGTCCCAGCTCACAAGGGATCACACTAGGCAAAATTATAATTTATTTTTAGGCGCCTTTTTGTCTCATAAGATCCCCTGCCAGCAGCAACCCCGCAGGGGTCACCCTAATCTCCCACAAGCCCCACAAGTTGGGCGCCAAATATGTCATGGTAAATCTGCTCGAGCTCAATTCAATCTGGAAAAAAAAGGCTCAGAGAGATTAGATCCGCGAACCACACTCTGCCAGGCCAGCGTGGAGCAATCAGTGTGAGATGGACCTTGCCCCAGTGAACTCTCCCCAGAACTGCCAGGAGCAGAGCAATTGGCAGAAAAGCATACAGACGTAGCCTCGGCCATGTCTAGACCATAGCATCCAGTCTGAGGGGGGCTAGATGAGAAAGGGAGAACCACAATGGGCAATGAGTTGTTTCTACAGACACGAACAGGTTTACTTGTGCTTGGCCTTACCTCTCCCAAATCTGCTCCACCACCTTGGGGTGGAGCCTCCATTCCCCGGGCCTTGGCCCCTGCCTCAACAGGAAGTCTGCTCCCACATTCTGGGTCCCAGGGATGTGAACTGCCTTTAGAGAAAGCAGTCTCCCTTGGATCTAAAGGAGGATCTGTCACACCAATTTTTATAGTAGTCGCGAACGTAGATCCCCTGGCGGTTTATATAGGCAACCACCACAGTGCTGTCGGTACCGACAACAACATGGTGGCCTCTGAGGTCAGGGAGGAGCGGCTGTAGCGCCTGCTAAACAGCCATCTCTAACAGGTTTGTGTGCCAGGATAATTGGTGTTCGCACAGACCTTGGCCGGAGCGGTCCCTCAGGATCGCTCCCCAGCCTGTAAGGGACACATCTGTCGATAGCATTACACGTCGACAAGGAGACAGAAATCAGGGTTTCTTCCACATATCCAAGGCATGTAGGCATCACCACGTGACCTTGATAGTGTGGAAGGGGTTTTCCCTCGGGGAAAACCCTCTGGTTCTGAGCCACCACTGAAGCAACCTCATGTAGCAACCCGAGCGGGATGACACATGAAGCTGCTGCCATGAGGCCCAGCACTCTGTAACATTAGAGTGAACACTCGGTGATTTTAGAAAGCCAATTGGTCGTCAGTCATTAGTATAATAATTTGATAAATATACATTTGATTATTCTATCGAACCTGTTACTCTTATTGCACTCGTTCATTCGGGTCCCAGTGTCGCTCAGTCTCACGCCGGCCGATACGCGGATCTAACAGTCACAAACTCTCCAGTCCGAGCATTAATCAGAGGTTATGGCTAAAGTTATTTAATAGACAGCCCATGCTTGTCGTGATTCAAATAACTGTTTAGTTTAGCCCCCTACAGTCGCCTATTGAAGTCGAGTTATGTACATAAGTACATAACAACTTAATTAAAGTCGAGCAGTCAGAAATCTAGAATCTCAGCTGATGTGCTCAATGCTCCATCTAACCTGAGATGTAGTGTGTATTTAACCCTGGACGCAGATTTGTGGTAACAAAGGATGCAGTGTAATCTACTGGTGTGAATAATTTAGAAGACAGAATAAATCAAACGTAACAATTTATTAACATTCAGGTAAACATATTGCGGCAATTACATAATCGAATTAAAGGATAGTCAATACAAACATCGAATGCTCAGAAAGAGTAAAAGATGCTTACCTGAACTTAGGAAAATACATAATGCTTGGTTATCAATCGTCTAGAAAAATTCACTATGCAGAGTGTCTATTGGACACTCAACATCATGAATGAATCTGACTACCACCAGACAGAGCAGCCATGAGCATTCTGAGGCCCCGTCCACACGGAGACGCGGATCACTGCATCCGCATACATTTCTTATCGGATTGGCGTTCCGTCCACACGCATCCGGCGATTTGGGAGACTGAATCTGCTCTCTTTTGATACTGGGTCCTAAAGTGGATAGATCTGAATCCGACACCCTTGCGGACTCGTGTGGACGGCCAATCCGTATATTTTTTGTTTACCGATGATGTCATCACATCACGTGTCGGCTGCGTCACAGTAACAGCAACAGTGTTGCCAGATTGGACTGAAGATTCCAGCGCAGCTACAGCTTAAAACCCTCCCATTTAAAAAAATACCAGCCCAAAGTGCGTACTCTTATAAGTCATGAAAAATGTTGAGCGATTTTATGCATCAAAACCCATCCCAAATTTTATCAACCAGCTAAAAGGCATGTTTTCCCGGTCGGACGTGACAAAAGGGTAAATAGCAATCTGGCAACACTGAACAGCAACAACAATGCGCATGCTCACAGTCTTCTTCTCTGTGTATAGTGTATTATCTGTGGCAGAATTACAGCGCCCCATACTGGTCTGGCATATAAACTACACCGGATTCAGTCGGTTTCAGTGGTATCGTGTGGATGCTGACTTTTTTTTTGAACGAGGAAAAAAAAGATCGGATAAGGAACGCTCTGGCATCGTGTGGACGTGGCCTGATACCTTCATTTAAATACCCCAGACCAGGACAGAAACTTCTTTGAAGTGTTAAACATCAGTCAACAATGGACCTTTTGGTTTCTGAGAACAGTCAGTAATTAGCATGGAAGAGCAAGCCCATCCCAAATAAGCCAGACATTTCTAACTCTTTAACACCTGTGGTTTGCTTCTAATTGGAACAGAGACCTTTGTACCAGTCACACTTAGACATTTCAGTTATACCAAACATGTATAACATTGTATGATCATTTTTCACATTAAACCATAACTGTTGGGTGAGTTTCAGGCCAAGTGGGGGAAACATATTGAAATGCAACAGTGAGATTGGGGTGTTATGCCCAGAAGGTTGTGTCTCTGGGTATGTGGATTAAGACGATATGTCACAGCATGATGTGTCTTGGGAACAGTTTGATGTGAATAGTCTCGGCCAATCTTGTCCACCCTCATGGGCTTAATGGGCAGCGTTGTTTTTTTTAGCAACGATACTGATTGCAGAGCGAGGTGGCTCGCGAGCGCCTCCTCCACTTTTGCGCTGAAACCATACTCTTGCGCACCCACTAGAGAAGCATACATATTGTTGTGAGGCATATACACTCTTTGGATGGCTGGCCCTCTCCAGGACCTTGACACCTCGGTGTGGAACTCCAGGAAGAAAGGTAAGTCCCGATGCTGGGGGTGAGCATTTGTCCAGTTTACTCTTTTTCGGACAAACAGTCCTAATCTCAGATGGCCATTAAATACTCAGCTTAGAGACAGTGGGATTCACTACCTCGAGGAGCTCCTCGTAAGCTGAAGAGGAGGGTGGCAAATCCTCCTTTCCAGCCTCGACGCTAACAACATTTAACTCCTCAGAGCAAGATAGTTCCAGTGCCTCTGCCTAGTCGGAAGTAACCGCCCAAGAGCATGCTTCCCGATCCAGGCAGGGGACACTGGATCAGCCGGGTAAATCCTGAGATAGAGCAGCGCCCATCTCAAACCCTGCCGCCAGATCTATCTGCGAACCCGTGGACCTAGATTGCCGGGGAGACTTAGCTACAGTGGGACCAGAGCTCTGAGAAGTTAAAGACCACCAGGTGGGAGAGGAGCCCATGCGGTAGCTGGCTGCAGCGAACACAGTGTACTTGAGTACTGACTATGCATGCTCCGCTCCCATACAGACAACGCATAGCAGGTGTGTATCCCCGCCTGTGACGACCTGTGTCGTCAGTATGGGCTCCGCCTCCGACTCTGCCCTCCTATTTGATTGGATTGGCGACACCTGTAAAGAATTGCTGTAACAATGTTATAGTATGTGGGGTGGCCTACGAACTCCTTGATTAGACTTGAAGCTTCTGCTGATGAAACTGCAAACTAAACTTCACAAACATTTCTACAATTGACTGCACTTTTTCATTCATCATATCTGGTCCTCTGGTCTTAACTGTAATTCCCCTACATCCCAGTACACAAAGCAGCACTGCACTTAAAAACATGTTTTATTATAAACTTTATTCAGCATCATACAGAGGTATGAAGAAAACAAAACACAATTGACACCGTTCGGAAGACAGTCAATTCCTACATTAATATGAAAACATTGCTCCCAAATAGTAATAAATAAAAAAGCAGCTTTATAATTGTACTGACATGCCATTTAATTTTGGGCAATGCTTCTTTCTGTGAATCTGCGTAGTTTTGGAACAGTTGAATCTCTTGCCACATTGATGGCATTGATACGGTTTCTCTCCGGTGTGAATTCTCTCATGTCCTTGCAGGCCTCCTAACTGCTTGAATCTCTTTCCACAATATGAACACTTGTACGGTCTTTCTCCAGTGTGGATCCTTTGGTGCACCTTCAACTGAGTGGCTGTAGTAAAAGCTTTACCACAATCTGAGCACAAATGCTCTTTCACACCAGCATGTATTTTCTGATGGTCTTTAAAACGTCCAAGCCATGAAAACGCCTTTCCACAAACAGAACACAAGTAAGGTTTATCTTTTGTGTGAACTTTCATGTGACCCTTTAAATCTGATTCCTTAACAAACTTCTTTTCGCACTGATCACAATCAAATGGCTTTTCTCCAGAGTGAATGAGTTTATGAACTCTGAGACTATTAGACCATTTGAAACTCTTTCCACACTGATCACATGTAAATGGATTCTCTATATTGTGAATTTGCATGTGACTACTAAGGTTTCCTTTATTTATGAAACTCTTTCCACACTGAGAGCACATGAACGGCTTCTCACCAGTGTGGCGTCTTGTGTGAACAATAAAGGATGAATTACACGAGAAGCCCTTTCCACATTGAGGGCAGGTAATAGACTTTTTGGCTACTGCTCTTTGAGATTTTTTTTGTCCTTTCTTCTCTCCAATTTTGGCATCATGATGGTTGTGATGTTTCTTCTCCATTTCATTCCATTCTTCACTTTCCTCTTGCACTTTCAAGTCTAAAAATAATTTTTTTAGATGTGATTTTCAATAACATGTCTTTTTGAACAACTGTCAACAATTATGTTAATCTGTCAGAAAATGTGTTTCATTCAGGATTTTCAATGAAGAATCAAGAATGGTCACCAACCTCTTTGTTCCCCTGTTGCCTTATCTTTCACTTCACATGACTGTGAATTTCTGGCATCATCATTGCCACCTTTAATAATCTCTGTCTTTATAACAGCTTTCAGTTGAGAATGGCTTGGATGAAGGTGTGAGCAGAGATTGCTATGAGGTATGGAGGACCAGATCTGGAAAAAATATATGATACATAGTTGATGATTATTACTTCATAAAATTAATACCACTTCAACTTTATTCAGTGATTCAACAAATGAAAAACATTTTAAATATTAAATGAGACTATGTTGTCTGACACTGAATACAAAAAGAAGAGCTTTAATAAAGTAATTTTAACCTAGGGCAGGGATCGGCAACCTTTAATGTTGAAAGAGCCATATTTAACCCCCCCAAAAAAAAAATCAAATATGTCTGGAGCCACAATCTAAGGTTTATATATGAAGCGATACTTCGCTGAACTGTTGACGGGGGGGGGGGAGCGATCATTCTGTTGACTGGGTGTGCGGAGCGATCACGCATGCGGTGCGACACTCCTTTCTTCCGTGGGCGGAGCGAGTGTGTTGTGTCGTTCCTGTCGGATTCAATATAGAAGGCACAGCATCGTTTTTTAATCTCAATCTCTCTGCAAATCCAGCATCGAACTGTCTCCAGAGACTCCCGGGGATCCCACAGCGCCACTCCCCTCGCACACGGGGGAGGAGGAAAACCAGGAGGCCGTTTCCCCACAACCTATTGACTCTGCGCCGCTTTGCCGCCCTTGTAAGCGGCAGAGGGAGAAGAGGGCTTCCTCCGGTCCGCAAAACCAAGAGGCCACACTCGCCCTGCCGGCAACGCTAGACCTCCCGGACCCGCCGGCCTTACTTGAGCCCACATGGCTCACCCCCCCGGCACCGCCTGACCCGTTGTCCTTGCCTGAGCCACCCTGGCTCATTCCCCTGGCTCCACCCTGGGCATCTGCCGGTCACCCCCTCCTGCCTGAGCCACCTTGGCTCATCCTTCCTGTTCCCCCTCTCTGGACTCTGTTTTTCATATTGAGGACTGTTTATTTTTGGTTGCCTTTGGATTATTTTTTCATGATGTGGTGGGCTGTTTAGTTGTTCTTGTTGTGTTTTGGCTGGCTTGTCTTCCCTCCCCTCGTTGTCTGTTTTTTGATTTTCCTGCCTTGTCCTGGTGTTTTGCATCTGTCTTGTGCTTTCTGTTGTCACGTATCTGTTCTGTGTCTGTCCTGTCCTGTTCTAGTCTTGTCTTGTTCCTTGTAGGGAAGCCAGGAGGCATCCCTTTTGAGGGGGGGGGGGGGGGGGGGTACTGTCAGGGTTACTACCGTAATGTCTTGAGTTTTGTGTGTCTATGTAACGTCTTGTATGCGAGCTATGATGTTCGGTCCCGATACTTTGGTCTGGTTCAGTTTCGGTTTTGTGTCGGGATTCGGGCATTCATGACTCGTGTGTTCGTCCTTGTTGTGAGCGCACAAGAACAGGTGTTTGCTTGTTCTTGCGCGCTCTACGCCATGTGAGTGGGCGTGGTTTCAAGCTTTGCGCGAGCTGCACTCTCTCTCGTCTGTGTATTATGTTTCGCTGACTTTTATCAAATAATTAATCTTCAATTATGGAAAGTATATAAATAAAGATTTTCAAATTGAATACTTCAATAATTGAGATCCAATGTGTGATTGAAGTGTTTCCTTATTTTTTTGAGCAATGTATCTTGGTCTATATAACATACTAAGTAATATTCCTATAGAATAGACTTCATGTAATGTCACCATGACTCCATTTTTTTTTTAAGAATAAGTATTTATCATAAATGATTTATGTGTGTTCATTTTTTAATTGCCTCACAATCTTTAATCAGAATAACTTCTCCCTCATCCCTATCTTCTCTGATGACGAGTGCTGGGCAACCTGTCAATCACATGGGGTCAACCAATGCAAAACCACAACTATCCAATCAATTCCCCATGGACAAAATAACACCCTACATTTGATTTTGTTTGAGGAACCGTTTTATTTGGACCATTTACATGTCACAATAGGGAAGAAAAGTTTATCACGACTTCTGTTTCATGCCAGCTTTAAGCAATATCACACATCTAATTGTGCAGTTTTTCAAGAATGGACATGTCCCTGTGCGTCTTCAAAAATCCCAGACTCCCGGACACTTGTTCTCTTGTTCTATTGCCCTCTTCAACATGCTAAACATGCTGTTTGACTGACAGCTCCAGTGATTATAAACGGAGCATTCTTTGATCCCTATCTATAATTTAATCACAGTTTAAATAACAGATTATTTTCATTCTATTATGAGAAACAATGTGAAGTTGACTGTTTAGTCACTGGTTTGATTTACTGACACAAACAGTAATAAATGATTTTGAGACAAAGAAGCTCTGACTACATGAATCACTAGTGATTTTGGTTAGACCAGTACATATCAAATGATCAGTAATACAGTAAAAAAAAATTACTCACATAAGTGTGTTGTGTCGTTCCTGTCGGATTCAATATAGAAGGCACAGCATCGTTTTTTAATCTCAATCTCTCTGCAAATCCAGCATCGAACTGTCTCTTGTTTATAAAGGAATCCACAGTGAAATGAAGCGAACAAACGCTCAGTGTCTTATTAACGCGATCTGGAACTTCATTAAAAATAAAGTTCAACCACACATTCCTCATGCTTGAATCAGAAGGAAGGTTATGCAGCGACTGTGTTTTTCTACAACCTGGCACTGCACAATATTTTGCAATCTTCAAAGGCATGTTTATCGCTTGGTTGCTCGATCCAGTGTTGGCGTCCTTTGTTATTTACCTAAAAAGAAAGAAAAAAATAAGTAATTTACCTACTGTCACAGACTCAACCACGCCCACTGTACCAGACTCTCGTTCGTAATCTCCCGAGTATTGATCACTTGCACCTGTTTTCACTTAACCCAACACTATATCACCCATTCACACCATTCAGTTAGCATTTGGTCTTGTCTTGTTATCATGACTCTCCTTGTTCTACAAATCTCCAATAGAAAGTCTTCCAAAACTCCACACTTCCAAGAACTCTGAACTCTCCATGCTACAAACAGATAAGAACTTCACAGAAACTCATTCATGAGCACCCTTGCACCCTGCCACCAGTTTGCTGTCTCTCCTTGTTTACAATAAAGCTTCAAAGTGCACTTGCGCCTGTAGTCTTGTGTTTCCATCGTGACAGAAGACCAGACCCCTTTGCAAGCCGAGGCAGCGGCTGGTCCCTCTTCACATCCGTATCCATTCACCAAACTCATGCAAGCCTTCCACCAAGCACTGCTCCTGCATGCCTCTTCTTCATCTGCCTCTGCCAGTCCCATGGCCCGACCAGAGACCTTCTCAGGTGAGGCGGAGAAATTCAGCAGGTTCTTACTACCATGTTCCCTGCATTTTGAGATGCAGTCTCACTAGTTCGATTCAGAAAGATCAAAAATCGTGTTTATACTATCACTACTGATAGTAGTGGGAAGCTAATGACCCGGTTACCCAGTCCCTTGCTCATGTCGACCCTCATGTCAACAATACCAACCTCACTCCATCCTTGTAAAGCCGCTGGTGCTTACGATACGCCACACCACCAGTCACCCTCAAGACTGGATGTCTCCACCAGGAAGAAATCTTGTTCTTGTTGCTGTAGACTGAAGACTGCGTTCATTATACCAGCAGACCACTACGAATATTTGGTAATGCGGTATAGACTTTTCAACGCCCCCGCAGTCTTCCAGGGCTTAATTGTCAGGTTTGGGGAAGAGAAGATGCGAGGACTCAAGGATGCAGAGAAGTAGGCTCTTTGTTAATAAAAAAATAAAACAAAAACTCAAACAAAACTACCCCGTGGGGGAAAAACAAGACTAGATCACCAGGTAGCAAAAACTGGCTAGACAGAAGACACCAGGGAAAAATTGACGAAGAACCAGCACAAGACAGCAAACACGAGGGGATTAAATAGACACAGGAGGAAGGGTAATTGAATCAGAAACAGCTGGGACAAATAAAACTAATGACCAGGAAACAAGGCGGGCAGAGTAACATAGTGACAAGACACGTGGGGTAAAATAGTGACAAGACACGAACACGCAGCCAATGCGACATGAAAGCACGCGGCTGATGAAAACACTAACTGCATGCCAAAACATAACACACAGACACAAGAGAGTGCAGCTCGCACAAAGCCAGAAACCGTGCCCACTCACACGACATAGAGCGCACGAGAGAAAACAACCACTTGTCTCGTGCGATCAAGACAAGGACAAACTCACGAGTCATAAATGCCCAAATCCTAACACAAAACCGAAACTGAACCAGACCAAAGTATCGGGACCGGACAACATAACCCGCACACAAGACGTCACACAAACAAGAGTGCGCGTGACTCAACACCACACAAAACACAAGACATTACGGTAGTGTCAGAACTCTGCAACAACACCAAGAAAATTACTAGACCAAATGTGGCAGAACCCTGACATTCATGAATGAGGTGTTCCGGGAATTACTCAACCACTTTGTCATAGTGTATATCAACGACATCCTCATCTACTCCCAGAACCAGGCCGAATATCTCCAACATGTGATGCAGGTCCTCAAGAAGCTACGCCAACACTATATCTTCCTCAGACTTGAAAAGAGTAAGTTGCACTGCGGCTCAACTCACTTCCTGAGCTACATTGTTGACCAGAGCAGTGTCAAGATGGACCAGGGGAAGGTACGAGCAGTATGGAACTGACCTCAACCATCCACGATCAAAAAGCTCCAGAGATTCCTTGGTTTTGCTAACTTTTACTGTCGTTTCATCAAGAATTTCAGCACAATCTGTTCTCCACTCACCTCACTGCTCAGGAAAGGGCTCAAGTCTCTGTCCTGGAACACAGAGCCCATCCAGGCTCTCAAACACATCAAGAGGGCCTTTTGTACACCCCCTTAACCCATACCGATCCTAATCTCCCATTCATTGTGGAAGTAGACGCATCCAGCACAGGGGTAGGGGCTGTGCTCCCACAGTGACAGGCTGAGCCTCCGAAACTCCATCCATGTGCCTACTTCTCCAAGAAACCTTCCTCGGCGGAGTATAACTTTGACATTGGGAACCGTGAGTTCCTCACTATCAAGCTGGCCCAGGAAGAGTGGAGACATTGGGTGGAGGGAGCCAAACACCCATTCGAGGCAATTACAGACTATCGCAACTTAAGAGTACCTTAGAGAGTCAGTCAGATCTTACGCGTAGCGTAGCGTGGATGCTCAGCGAGGAGGATCGAATGTAATTTGGGCCTGATGGGTGAAGCTAGAATATCCAACCACACCCAGAACTCTGTCCCTCCTCTCCATTGGACATCCAGAGAGGTGGAGCTAGACATCATTTGACTGCAGTGAACAGCACTTGGTTTTTGGTCTAACAAGGAAGTTTTCAGTTCTAAACCTTACATGATATTCTTGAAGTATGATGACCACCTTATATGTAAAAATTTGATTTCCCATGACCCCTTAAAAACCTTTTTTTATTAATGTACATTTATTAGTATATATTATATTCCATATATGAGTGAAGAAAATTACATTTACACTGTCACAATAGGTGTTTCCAGACGGACTGTTTTGACTGCTGCACTGCTGTTTCCTGTCTGCTTGAGTGGATTGCGCTTGTAGCGGCGTATAGACTTGTTTTAGATCTTAAACTTAAAGTTTGTTTATAATGCTAAATACAACTTAGACAATATTCGATTATTTAATAAATTGTTATTGTTTTATCAATCTGACATGACTAGCTTTAATCTAAGTCACTAAACGTGTTAGCATTGTGCTATCTTACTTTATCTACTGTCCTTGCATACAGCATTTTCTCTCGCTCGGTTTCTCGTGCCTTTTTTCCGAGTTCATCAAACAACTGGTTAGTTGGATCAACACACGCGATGAGTCAAGTCATCTTCTCCTGTGATTGTTACTTGCACTGCCTGCTTCATGCATAGTTTATCTGTCTCTGTCAGCAGTCAGGGCTTCACATGTGATAAATGTAGGGACATAGTCAGGCTGACAGAGAAGATTTCAGAATTAGAGACACGCATCCAAACTTTAATCGAGGATAGTAAGAATGCAATGGCTTTAGATACTGCTTTGGATGGAACTAGCTTAGCAAACCCTGTACATTGTTCGGTTCCGGCTGTAGAGCCCGTGCAGTAGGGCAACTGGGTGACTGTGAGACGGCATAATCGCGGGTCAAAAAACCACTGTTCCATTACGATCAGAACATCATACAGGTTCTTCCCACTCTGTGACACATTCTATTACTCTTAACGTGAAATTATTAGGAAGCATGGCATTGGCTTTCATTGTTACGCTGATGATACTCTGCTCTATATTTCTTCTCATCCTCATGAAACGTAATAATTCACTAAATTAACAGAATGCATAACTGATATGAAAAATTGGATGACTAATAACTTTCTACTGCTTAATTCTGAAAAACCAGGGATTCTAATTATTAGACCAAAAAGTTATGTGCGTAATCGTCAGTTAGAAACCTGGGTGTGCTCTTTGATACCAATCTTTCATTTGAAAGCCATGTCTTTAGCATCTGTAAAACCGCTTTTTTCCACCTTAAAAATATATCGAAATATATCTAAATTAATAACTAGATTATTGTAATGCTCTACTAGGTGGTTGCCCTGCACGCTTAATAAACAAATTCCAGCTGGTCCAAAATGCAGCAGCTCGAGTTCTCACTAGAACCAGGAAGTAAGAGCATATTACCCCAGTTCTGTCAAACCTGCACTGGCTTCCTATTAAACACCGAAAACATTTTAAAATCTTGCTAATTACTTACAAAGCATTAAATGGTTTAGCTCCACAGTACTTGAGCGATCTCTTAACACATTATAGTCCTTCACGTCTATTGCGATCCCAAAATACTGACCAGCTTATAATACCTAGAATATCAAAGTCAACTGCTGGCGGTCGATCCTTTTCCTATTTAGCTCCTAAACTCTGGAACAGTCTTCCTATTACAGTTCGGGAAGCAGACACACTCTGTCAGTTTAAATGTAGACTAAAAACACATCTCTTCAACCTGGCATACACATAACACATTATACATACATTTTTAATCCAAATCATGTAAAATGATTGCTAGGCTGCATAATTTAGATAAGCCGGAACCGGGAACATTCCCATAACACCTGATATACTCGATACATCAGAAGAAGAATGGCATCTACGCTGATATTGGTCTCTGTTTATTCCGAGGTTACCGTGGTCAGCTGGATCCGGGCCGTATCCAGATCAGATGAAGGACCTGCACCTGGAAACGAGCACAGCACTGCCCTGAAGTGTCTGCGGAGACCGTGACTCTACTAAACCCTCCCCTGTGACGATCATGAACCCATCTCTAACCGGACCAAATTAGACTTCATATTGGACTTGAATTGTTGTATAATAATCATGCACTGTTTGGCTGTTGGCCAGAGGAGAACTGGTCCCCCAACTGAGCCTGGTTTCTCCCAAGGTTTTTTCTCCATTCTGTTCTTCATTCATTCATTGTCTCCTGCTGGAGTTTTGGTTCCTTGCCGCTGTCGCGTATGGCTTGCTCAGTTAGGGAAACTTAAAACTTAATATTCTTCAACTTTATTGATTCGCCTGCTCTTTTAGAGCTGCTATACAGCCAAAACAAACTTTGTTTATATTGTTTTCCTGTGACCACTGTAAAGCTGCTTTGAAACAATCTGCATTGTAAAAAGCGCTTTATAAATAGAGGTGACTTGACATTTACATTCATACATTTATCAGACGCTTTTATCCAAAGCGACCTGCATTGCATTCAAGAAACACATTGACATTCTAATCAGTTCTTGCTTTCCCTGGGAATCGAACCCATGACCTTGATGTTGCAAGCACTGCTCTCTACTGTTTGATCAACCTTTGCCAAGTGTGTTTCAAACACCATCTCTCTAATTGAATTCTTACTAGTCAAAATTGAATTATGACGAGTAAGACTGGGAACAATTTCAGCTGAAACAGCTCATCATATAGGGATCCTATCTTCCCATGGGATTTCGCCAAATATAACTGATTGAGAGCAGCACCAGGACTGTGTGAAAGCTCCCACATTACTTATTCATTCCAACAGCTCATATTTCCCAGGGTATGTGTCTACAATTCTTGGAAATACATTTTTGCAGTGTTTTGAAATAAAAGCACAGCCCTTGAAAAGATGTGTGTCTGTCCCTTACAGCCTCATTTCTGTAAAAACCAAATCCATATCAGATGAAGGACCTGCACCTCGACACGAGCACACACACACACACACACACACACACACACACACACACACACACACACACACACACACACACACACACACACACACACACACACACACACAGCTCTGAATGAAGATCAGAGGCATAAAAGTGTTGTTTTTATACTGTAAAGAGCAGCAACATTCACATGCACTGCAGTTCATATCGACAGACTGAAAACATCTTTGAATGTCAAGCAGAGTTACAGATGCAAACATTACACACTAAAATCACTCACAATATCAAGAAAACATCCAGCTGCTTGTTGTTGTTGTGATTGTTTTCTTCATCTGTGTTTAAAGACAGTTGTCACAGCAGCTCTTGGCGAGTGTTGCGCCTCCTACTGGGCCGGAGGATGCATGCCTAGCGGAGCATGGGCTCAAGAAGAAGAAAATAGCTTTGTGGAAATATGTATTGCACAAGAAAGGGAACATATATTTAATAGTAAAGAGAACATACTAATAATAATAAAGGGGACAAACAGACATCATCATGAGAGGTTACAAGAATTGAATACATCAAGATAATATGCAACATTTACATTTACATTTACTCATTTAGCAGACGCTTTTATCCAAAGCGACTTACAATTTGAGGAATATAGAAGCAATTTGTCCAAAGGATACAAAAACACATAAGAGCGCTTACAATACAAAGTTTCAAACATTTTGAATACAAGTAGCACAAGCATGGGGAGTAGAGAAAAGGGAAATTTTTTTTTTTTTTTGTGAGTGCATGTGTGTGTCATGTTAGGTGCTCATGGAAGAGATGCGTTTTTAGTAGTTTTTTAAACCTCAACAGGGAATCTACATTCCGGATGAGGGCAGGGAGTGTGTTCCACCAGCCAGGGGTGGTGAATGAAAATGTTCTTGTGATCGTTCTTTTTCCTCTCTGTGATGGAACCACGAGTCGCCGCTCGTTGATCGATCGAAGGTTTCTGGTCGGTGTGTAGAGTTGTACCAATGAGTGGAAGTATGAAGGTGCTGAGTTTGTGTAAGTTTTGTATGCAAGAGTCAGTGCTTTGAATTTGATGCGTGCTGCGAGAGGGAGCCAGTGTAGTGAGATGAAGAGTGGTGTGACATGAGACCTTTTCGGTTGGTTGAAGACCAGACGAGCTGCTGCATTCTGGATCAGTTGTAGGGGTTTGATTGCATTTGCAGGAAGCCCAACCAGAAGAGCGTTGCAGTAGTCCAGTCTGGAAATGACCATGGCCTGCACCAGAAGTTGCGTAGCTTGCTCAGTGAGGAATGGCCTGATCCTTCTAATGTTGTACAGTGCAAACCTGCATGATCGAGCCGTCTTTGCAATGTGGTCCTTGAAAGTCAGCTGGTCCTCAAAGATCACTCCAAGATTTCTGACAGACTTTGAAGGGGTTATCGTGGTAGCACCGTTCTGGATAGTGAAATCATGCTGTCGGGTTGGATCGGCAGGAAAGACTAAAAGCTCCGTCTTTGCCAGGTTGAGCTGCAGATGATGCTCTTTCATCCATGTCGAGATGTCCGCTAGGCAGCTTGTGATTCTCGCAGCCACCGTTGGATCATCTGGTTGAAATGATATGTAGAGCTGAGTGTCATCTGCGTAGCAGTGATAGGAGAAGCCGTGTGCCTCTATGATGGGACCCAGTGATGTGGTGTACATGGAGAAGAGAAGTGGTCCAAGAACTGAGCCCTGTGGAACACCGGTGATCAGTTGACATTCTTTGGAGACCTCCCCGCACCATGCCACCCTGAAGGACCTATCCGTGAGATAGGATTCAAACCACTGAAGGAGAGTTCCGGTGATGCCCAGTGACGAGAGGGTAGATAAAAGGATTTGGTGATTAACAGTGTCAAAGGCAGCAGAAAGATCCAAAAGAATGAGAACTGACGATTTTGAATCAGCTTTTGCACTCCTTAGAGCTTCCGTGACAGATAGTAATGCCGTCTCGGTTAAATGGCCCTTCTTGAAGCCAGACTGGTTGATGTCCAACCGGTCATTCTGAGACAGAAAAGAAGATACTTGGTTAAAAACAACACGTTCAAGAGTTTTAGATATGAATGGAAGGAGAGAGACAGGTCTGTAATTATCAACGAGTGATGCGTTCAATGAGAGGGAGGTGGTGGAGGGGGAGAGAGTAGAGAGTTGAATGTTTTGAAAAGTGCATGCATGTTGGAAGTGCTGTTGATCTTGGTGTGGAAGTGTAAAGATTTAGCAGTATGGACGTCAGTAGAAAAGGTAGAGAGAAGAGATTTATACAAACTCAGGTCAGATGGGTCCTTTGACTTGCGCCATTTTCTCTCAGCTGCCCTTAGCTTGGCCCTATGTTCACGAAGAACATCAGTTAGCCAGGGGCTAGAGGGAGTAGCACGTGATGACCTGGAAGAGAGTGGACAGATATTATCTAGGCAAGACGTTAGAGTAGAACATAAGGTATCTGTTGCTGTATTCGCATCCAGAGTTGAGAACTGTTTGTGAGAGGGAAGAGAGGATGAGACGATAGAGGAGAATTGAGAAGGAGAGAGAGAGCGCAGGTTACGCCTGAAAGTGACTGGAAGAGGGGTTGGTGTTGCAGGATTAGTAAGATGCATATGAAATGTAATGAAAGAGTGGTCAGAAACATGCAGTGGTTTAACTAGAGTGTTGTCTGTGGTGCAGTTGCGCGAGTAGATCAAGTCGAGTTGATTGCCCGACTTGTGAGTACCTGTGGTGATGAGTCGGTTGAGGTCAAATGAGGCTAGGAGAGAGAGGAAGTCTGTAGCGCAAGGCTTCTCCAAATGTATGTTGAAGTCACCAAAGACGACCAGCGGAGTGCCATCTTCAGGAAATGAGGACAGCAGCATGTCCATCTCCTCTACAAAGGTGCCCAGCTGACCTGGAGGGCGATAGATTACAACAAAGTGGATTATTGCAGGAGATGAAACTGTAATGGAGTGAAATTCAAACGAATTGTACATGCATACGGAGGAGTGAGTAGAGTATGTCCAGTTGTTAGAAATGAGGAGACCTGTGCCCCCACCCCTACCAGACTGGCGAGGAGTGTGGGAGAAAGAGAAATTGTTAGAGAGAGCAGCGGGAGTTGCTGAGTCCTCTGGACGAATCCATGTCTCAGTCAAACCTAGGATATTAAGAGCAGAGTTAGTAGCAAAGGCTGGGATAAAGGTAGCCTTATTGACTGCTGACTGACAGTTCCAGAGACCTACAGAGATGGAGAGAGGTGCATTAGAGGAAGGAACAGAATGCAGGTTGTTAATGTTGCGCCACCTTCGGCGAGTGTTAACAGAGCGACGTTGAGAGACGACAGGAATATACTGAAAGCACATGATAGCAGAGAAAGTGTAGTGTGAAAGTAAGAAAAAGGGAATAGAAATATTAGACAGACTTGCTGGTGTCGTTGCTCGGTGGAGTCGCGCAGGTAGAGTCGAACGTCTTTACACTCGTCTGTCTTCACACGAGGACGCTGAAACGCTTCCGCTGACGCTTCCGCGACAGCGTGCGCAGCAGCTAATTATCCTGTTTCGGTGAAAACAGCCAAATGCCACGCCCACAGCTCCGCGTTGCGTTAGAAGTGCAATAGAAGGCAAAAACACACGAGGTAGAAAAACTGTTTTGACCGAAACTAACACGCCGAGTCGCCACGCGGTAAACAAACAAACAATAGCAGTACAGTTACCACAGTTACCAAAGATTACTCCTTGCTAATGACTACTGATTCGCAGAATGAAACCAAAACAAAGTATGTAAACAAGACTCACGTGTTCTCTCTCAGCTGGCAAACGCTTCTCCTAATATTTCTCCTAGTTACACGAGTTTATATTTGCTCACGGGCGCCAAATGCCACGCCCACAGCTCCGCGTTGCGTTAGAAGTGCAATAGAAGGCAAAAACACACGAGGTAGAAAAACTGTTTTGACCGAAACTAACACGCCGAGTCGCCACGCGGTAAACAAACAAACAATAGCAGTACAGTTACCACAGTTACCAAAGATTACTCCTTGCTAATGACTACTGATTCGCAGAATGAAACCAAAACAAAGTATGTAAACAAGACTCACGTGTTCTCTCTCAGCTGGCAAACGCTTCTCCTAATATTTCTCCTAGTTACACGAGTTTATATTTGCTCACGGGCGCCAAATGCCACGCCCACAGCTCCGCGTTGCGTTAGAAGTGCAATAGAAGGCAAAAACACACGAGGTAGAAAAACTGTTTTGACCGAAACTAACACGCCGAGTCGCCACGCGGTAAACAAACAAACAATAGCAGTACAGTTACCACAGTTACCAAAGATTACTCCTTGCTAATGACTACTGATTCGCAGAATGAAACCAAAACAAAGTATGTAAACAAGACTCACGTGTTCTCTCTCAGCTGGCAAACGCTTCTCCTAATATTTCTCCTAGTTACACGAGTTTATATTTGCTCACGGGCGCCAAATGCCACGCCCACAGCTCCGCGTTGCGTTAGAAGTGCAATAGAAGGCAAAAACACACGAGGTAGAAAAACTGTTTTGACCGAAACTAACACGCCGAGTCGCCACGCGGTAAACAAACAAACAATAGCAGTACAGTTACCACAGTTACCAAAGATTACTCCTTGCTAATGACTACTGATTCGCAGAATGAAACCAAAACAAAGTATGTAAACAAGACTCACGTGTTCTCTCTCAGCTGGCAAACGCTTCTCCTAATATTTCTCCTAGTTACACGAGTTTATATTTGCTCACGGGCGCCAAATGCCACGCCCACAGCTCCGCGTTGCGTTAGAAGTGCAATAGAAGGCAAAAACACACGAGGTAGAAAAACTGTTTTGACCGAAACTAACACGCCGAGTCGCCACGCGGTAAACAAACAAACAATAGCAGTACAGTTACCACAGTTACCAAAGATTACTCCTTGCTAATGACTACTGATTCGCAGAATGAAACCAAAACAAAGTATGTAAACAAGACTCACGTGTTCTCTCTCAGCTGGCAAACGCTTCTCCTAATATTTCTCCTAGTTACACGAGTTTATATTTGCTCACGGGCGCCAAATGCCACGCCCACAGCTCCGCGTTGCGTTAGAAGTGCAATAGAAGGCAAAAACACACGAGGTAGAAAAACTGTTTTGACCGAAACTAACACGCCGAGTCGCCACGCGGTAAACAAACAAACAATAGCAGTACAGTTACCACAGTTACCAAAGATTACTCCTTGCTAATGACTACTGATTCGCAGAATGAAACCAAAACAAAGTATGTAAACAAGACTCACGTGTTCTCTCTCAGCTGGCAAACGCTTCTCCTAATATTTCTCCTAGTTACACGAGTTTATATTTGCTCACGGGCGCCAAATGCCACGCCCACAGCTCCGCGTTGCGTTAGAAGTGCAATAGAAGGCAAAAACACACGAGGTAGAAAAACTGTTTTGACCGAAACTAACACGCCGAGTCGCCACGCGGTAAACAAACAAACAATAGCAGTACAGTTACCACAGTTACCAAAGATTACTCCTTGCTAATGACTACTGATTCGCAGAATGAAACCAAAACAAAGTATGTAAACAAGACTCACGTGTTCTCTCTCAGCTGGCAAACGCTTCTCCTAATATTTCTCCTAGTTACACGAGTTTATATTTGCTCACGGGCGCCAAATGCCACGCCCACAGCTCCGCGTTGCGTTAGAAGTGCAATAGAAGGCAAAAACACACGAGGTAGAAAAACTGTTTTGACCGAAACTAACACGCCGAGTCGCCACGCGGTAAACAAACAAACAATAGCAGTACAGTTACCACAGTTACCAAAGATTACTCCTTGCTAATGACTACTGATTCGCAGAATGAAACCAAAACAAAGTATGTAAACAAGACTCACGTGTTCTCTCTCAGCTGGCAGACGCTTCTCCTAATATTTCTCCTAGTTACACGAGTTTATATTTGCTCACGGGCGCCAAATGCCACGCCCACAGCTCCGCGTTGCGTTAGAAGTGCAATAGAAGGCAAAAACACACGAGGTAGAAAAACTGTTTTGACCGAAACTAACACGCCGAGTCGCCACGCGGTAAACAAACAAACAATAGCAGTACAGTTACCACAGTTACCAAAGATTACTCCTTGCTAATGACTACTGATTCGCAGAATGAAACCAAAACAAAGTATGTAAACAAGACTCACGTGTTCTCTCTCAGCTGGCAAACGCTTCTCCTAATATTTCTCCTAGTTACACGAGTTTATATTTGCTCACGGGCGCCAAATGCCACGCCCACAGCTCCGCGTTGCGTTAGAAGTGCAATAGAAGGCAAAAACACACGAGGTAGAAAAACTGTTTTGACCGAAACTAACACGCCGAGTCGCCACGCGGTAAACAAACAAACAATAGCAGTACAGTTACCACAGTTACCAAAGATTACTCCTTGCTAATGACTACTGATTCGCAGAATGAAACCAAAACAAAGTATGTAAACAAGACTCACGTGTTCTCTCTCAGCTGGCAAACGCTTCTCCTAATATTTCTCCTAGTTACACGAGTTTATATTTGCTCACGGGCGCCAAATGCCACGCCCACAGCTCCGCGTTGCGTTAGAAGTGCAATAGAAGGCAAAAACACACGAGGTAGAAAAACTGTTTTGACCGAAACTAACACGCCGAGTCGCCACGCGGTAAACAAACAAACAATAGCAGTACAGTTACCACAGTTACCAAAGATTACTCCTTGCTAATGACTACTGATTCGCAGAATGAAACCAAAACAAAGTATGTAAACAAGACTCACGTGTTCTCTCTCAGCTGGCAAACGCTTCTCCTAATATTTCTCCTAGTTACACGAGTTTATATTTGCTCACGGGCGCCAAATGCCACGCCCACAGCTCCGCGTTGCGTTAGAAGTGCAATAGAAGGCAAAAACACACGAGGTAGAAAAACTGTTTTGACCGAAACTAACACGCCGAGTCGCCACGCGGTAAACAAACAAACAATAGCAGTACAGTTACCACAGTTACCAAAGATTACTCCTTGCTAATGACTACTGATTCGCAGAATGAAACCAAAACAAAGTATGTAAACAAGACTCACGTGTTCTCTCTCAGCTGGCAAACGCTTCTCCTAATATTTCTCCTAGTTACACGAGTTTATATTTGCTCACGGGCGCCAAATGCCACGCCCACAGCTCCGCGTTGCGTTAGAAGTGCAATAGAAGGCAAAAACACACGAGGTAGAAAAACTGTTTTGACCGAAACTAACACGCCGAGTCGCCACGCGGTAAACAAACAAACAATAGCAGTACAGTTACCACAGTTACCAAAGATTACTCCTTGCTAATGACTACTGATTCGCAGAATGAAACCAAAACAAAGTATGTAAACAAGACTCACGTGTTCTCTCTCAGCTGGCAGACGCTTCTCCTAATATTTCTCCTAGTTACACGAGTTTATATTTGCTCACGGGCGCCAAATGCCACGCCCACAGCTCCGCGTTGCGTTAGAAGTGCAATAGAAGGCAAAAACACACGAGGTAGAAAAACTGTTTTGACCGAAACTAACACGCCGAGTCGCCACGCGGTAAACAAACAAACAATAGCAGTACAGTTACCACAGTTACCAAAGATTACTCCTTGCTAATGACTACTGATTCGCAGAATGAAACCAAAACAAAGTATGTAAACAAGACTCACGTGTTCTCTCTCAGCTGGCAGACGCTTCTCCTAATATTTCTCCTAGTTACACGAGTTTATATTTGCTCACGGGCGCCAAATGCCACGCCCACAGCTCCGCGTTGCGTTAGAAGTGCAATAGAAGGCAAAAACACACGAGGTAGAAAAACTGTTTTGACCGAAACTAACACGCCGAGTCGCCACGCGGTAAACAAACAAACAATAGCAGTACAGTTACCACAGTTACCAAAGATTACTCCTTGCTAATGACTACTGATTCGCAGAATGAAACCAAAACAAAGTATGTAAACAAGACTCACGTGTTCTCTCTCAGCTGGCAGACTCTTCTCCTAATATTTCTCCTAGTTACACGAGTTTATATTTGCTCACGGGCGCCAAATGCCACGCCCACAGCTCCGCGTTGCGTTAGAAGTGCAATAGAAGGCAAAAACACACGAGGTAGAAAAACTGTTTTGACCGAAACTAACACGCCGAGTCGCCACGCGGTAAACAAACAAACAATAGCAGTACAGTTACCACAGTTACCAAAGATTACTCCTTGCTAATGACTACTGATTCGCAGAATGAAACCAAAACAAAGTATGTAAACAAGACTCACGTGTTCTCTCTCAGCTGGCAAACGCTTCTCCTAATATTTCTCCTAGTTACACGAGTTTATATTTGCTCACGGGCGCCAAATGCCACGCCCACAGCTCCGCGTTGCGTTAGAAGTGCAATAGAAGGCAAAAACACACGAGGTAGAAAAACTGTTTTGACCGAAACTAACACGCCGAGTCGCCACGCGGTAAACAAACAAACAATAGCAGTACAGTTACCACAGTTACCAAAGATTACTCCTTGCTAATGACTACTGATTCGCAGAATGAAACCAAAACAAAGTATGTAAACAAGACTCACGTGTTCTCTCTCAGCTGGCAAACGCTTCTCCTAATATTTCTCCTAGTTACACGAGTTTATATTTGCTCACGGGCGCCAAATGCCACGCCCACAGCTCCGCGTTGCGTTAGAAGTGCAATAGAAGGCAAAAACACGAGGTAGAAAAACTGTTTTGACCGAAACTAACACGCCGAGTCGCCACGCGGTAAACAAACAAACAATAGCAGTACAGTTACCACAATTACCAAAGATTACTCCTTGCTAATGACTACTGATTCGCAGAATTAAACCAAAACAAAGTATGTAAACAAGACTCACGTGTTCTCTCTCAGCTGGCAAACGCTTCTCCTAGTTACACGAGTTTATATTTGCTCACGGGCGCCAAATGCCACGCCCACAGCTCCGCGTTGCGTTAGAAGTGCAATAGAAGGCAAAAACACACGAGGTAGAAAAACTGTTTTGACCGAAACTAACACGCCGAGTCGCCACGCGGTAAACAAACAAACAATAGCAGTACAGTTACCACAGTTACCAAAGATTACTCCTTGCTAATGACTACTGATTCGCAGAATGAAACCAAAACAAAGTATGTAAACAAGACTCACGTGTTCTCTCTCAGCTGGCAGACGCTTCTCCTAATATTTCTCCTAGTTACACGAGTTTATATTTGCTCACGGGCGCCAAATGCCACGCCCACAGCTCCGCGTTGCGTTAGAAGTGCAATAGAAGGCAAAAACACACGAGGTAGAAAAACTGTTTTGACCGAAACTAACACGCCGAGTCGCCACGCGGTAAACAAACAAACAATAGCAGTACAGTTTCCAAAGATTACTCCTTGCTAATGACTACTGATTCGCAGAATGAAACCAAAACAAAGTATGTAAACAAGACTCACGTGTTCTCTCTCAGCTGGCAAACGCTTCTCCTCATCTCATGCAACATCTTTTCAACATAAAAAATGAAGAATTCAAAATTAAGAAATTAAGACTCAAGAATGTTATAAGTTTTCAAGCCCTTTGAGTTCAAAGGTTCGGACATTTTCATAAAAGAAGAAAAAAGGGACTTTATGTCCGAGGAGAATATTGTAAAACTGGGGATACATTGAATGGTTCTGGATTAATGAAGGTGAAATTTACCCATAAGAAAAATAAATAATACAGTATAATCAAGATTAACATCCTTAGAATGAAAATCAGATCAAAAAAAAAAAAAGATAGATTCTGACATTTGTACCAATTTGTTGTAGCAGGAGAATATTGACATGGAAACTTCTGACCAAAACGACTTAGAGAACCGGCAATGAAATTACAGATGCAGAATTGATTTTTCTTCAATATTACAAAAGGAGCATAAAGAATTAACATTCTCAGAAATCCTGCTCAAGAATACATTGCAAGGGTAATTTTGAAATTGAGTTATTTCATTTTAGTAGGGTTAAAACGTTTGTGAGGAAACACTGAAACTTTCTTAAAAGTAACAAATACTTATACTAACTTTGATAATTCCAAAAATTTTTTACTGTTTGAGTTAATAGATACATAGCAACATATCTGATACAGTAAGTACAGGGCTTCTGCATGTTCAAAGCGTTCTCATACATTAATATCTCATTCTTGGCTCTTAATGTGACTGTACTTTTACATTTCCTGCTTTGACGAGCAGATGCAAAGACATATATAGGAATATAGACTCTTATAGCGGTTTAAGTAACATGTTTATATCTGGTAGTGATTTCCTATGTATAATTAAAACTAATATGAAAACTATGGTCAACAGTAATAACAATGTATTAATAATAATATTGTATTTTGTAATGTCAAATAATTCATATCGGCAGATTTTATTTCCTCTTTTAGCTGGAGTTATCAGCACGTTCTGGAAGCCCACAGTTATTCACACTTTATTCACATTTATTCATGTTTTCCTCTCATCTGATGTGATGGATTAAATTATATTGCATCGTTCCTTCTGTTGCCATATACAGCTCTGTCATGACCAACTTGTTCTTGATCCTTTATTTCCTTTATCCCATCATCTTTCTAACAGCTACTTTAATTGAAATTTTCACTTCTGGTTAACTCATGGGTACACTCAAAAAATTAAGCCTTTTTCAAGATTTGTGTTAAGAGTAAAATTCCTCCAAATGGAGTTTAATAATACTTAAATTATTCATATGATAAATCAAGAATTTTAAATGAGTTAAAAAATTGTGTGTAAAATTTAATTGAACAAGTGAATGGAGCTTTTAAATTAATATTCATACATTTTAAAATGAAAATATGCCTTTTAATTTAATTTAACTTTTTTCCCCTCATTCATGCATTTATCATTTTTCACTCTCTACTGTTCGAGCTACTCATTTAAAATTCTTAATTCATAATATATGTAAGGTTTATTCAATTTAATTGAGTTTTACTATTATTTAAAATGAGTAAATCTTGAAAAAAGACTGAACGAATGACTACAGCTGTAGATTGGATTTCTTCCACCTATTATAAGGCTCTGATGTATCTATACTGATTATTGTTCTTTTTGTACATACATACAAGTCAAGTCAAGTCAAGTCACCTTTATTTATATAGCGCTTTTTACAATGTAGATTGTTTCAAAGCAGCTTTACAGGAAAAACAATATAAACAAAGTTTGTTTGGCTGAACAGAAGCCCCAAAAGAGCAGGCGAATCAATACAATTGATGAATTTTAAGTGTTAAGTTTCCCCAACTGAGCAAGCCATAGGCGACAGCGGCAAGGAACCAAAACTCCGGCAGGTGACGTAACGAATGAAGAATAGAATGGAGAAAAAACCTTGGGAGAAACCAGGCTCAGTCGGGGGACCAGTTCTCCTCTGGCCAACAGCCAAACCGTGCATGATTATTATATTGACAACAATTCAAGTCCAATATGAAGTCCAAACATACACATACATACATGTGTGATTCTTCAATTAGGGGAAATTTTATGTCCCCAGGTTATACATTCAAGTTAAAAATACTATATTATAGAATAAATAGTTTAGTTATTTCAAATAATATTTATTGCACCACCAAAAAATGTTATACGCTAAAATTAGAATGATTTCCATTTTTAAAAATGTTTCCATCACTAATATTTGAATAAATACATTACTCAGACTTTGTCCCCAACCCAGACGTTAAAACTTATCTGCTTTGAAAATTTGACAAAATGTTATGTTCGTAAAAAAAAAAAAAAAAAAATCACAATACATGTTTAAACAGTAACTTAAAAAGGTACTTGATGCATAATTTGGGTTCAGATCTGTGCAATTTATGAATACTTTTAACAATTTAGTATTTGATGTCTGAAAAAGTAATTTAATCATGAATTCCTTCTGGAGTACTTATTCAGCGTCATTACCATACATGCTGTAGCAGCAATATTTGAATAAATAAATAAATAAATAAATAAATATATATATATATATATATATATTCACATGATTTATGTGTATTAATGTATTAATTAACTAGCTGTTGAGTGATGTTAGCAAATCTGAGCTAGCTTCCTTTTTCCTCAAAAAAAATAAAAAAAATGTCATTACCGCAACATGTCATTACCATCACACAACTTGTGATGGTGGTAATGACATGTTGTATGCCACTATCTATATCATATTATGTGTTTATAAATTAAGTTAAAGAAGCATAATAGTGTGCTTTTACAATGAAACTTAAGTGAGATGCCTTACTTCCTAAAACTATTTTTTCACCAGAATGGCTCCCAAGACATCAATAAAAAGGTCTAGAGATTATAGAAAAAAATTGAAGGAAGATCCTGTAATATATCAGCAGTACATTGATAGAGAAAAGGAAAGATATAAAAGAAAAAAAGAAACAGGACAGCTTAAAGTAATCTCACAACGACAGAAACGCAAACAATGGAGAGTAAACCAAAAATAATAAAAGAGCCAATGACAAAATTCGAAAGGAAGTACAACACTACGTAGCTTCAACGCTTCTTTTGGACTATGAGGGATGACATTCTGTGGTATCAGCCGCAAGATTTTCTGTCTTATCCCACCACCTCAGCCAGTGACAAAAAGACACATGATGCTGCCAGTAGATGTCTGGGACAAATTGTTCTCCCACTGATATGTCAAGAGGGCGGTCCTTGGAGAATATACCGTATTTATTGCCGTATTATACTCTCATATACAGTTGCTTTCAAGCTGGAAGTAATCAAATTTGCTAAGGAGCATGGAAACCGAGCAGTGGAGAGACACTTCGGGCCACCTCCAACTGAGAAAATGATAAGAGAGTGGAAGAAAACAGGAGGATCAGCTCCAAAAGTTGGATAGAAGCAAGCACACCTTACGTGGAACAACTGCAAAGTGGCCAGAATTAGAGGTAGAAGTGAAGGAGTGGATCACACGACACCGGCAAAATTGACTTTGTCTCAAAAAAAATGATAATCTATGAGGCCAAACGCATTTCTGTGGAGAAAGGCATTCAGGATTTCATCAGATCACCATCATGGTGCTATAGATTTATGAAGAGATCTGGCTTTTTCGATGCGCACCAAAACCAGAATTGCACAAAAAATGCCAAAGGAATACGAATCAAAGATTCTGTCTTTTCATACGTGTGTTATGATGCGAAGAAGAAGAATAACTTTGAAATTAGCCAGATTGGGTACATGGATGAAGTCCCGCTAACGTTTGATGTGCCATCTAACAGAACCATAGATAACAAAGGAGCCAAAACCATAACCGTAAAAACCTCAGGGCATGAGAAAACTCACTACACGGTTGTGCTGTACTGCTGTGCAGATGGTACCAAACTGCCTCCGATGTTGATCTTTAAAAGGAAAACATTCCCAAAAGAAACAATTCCACAGGGAGGCGTCGTGCACGTTCATGATAAAGGGTGGATGGACGAAAATGGCTTGAAATGAATGGCACAAAGTGTGGTCCAAACGTCCTGGCGGGCTTCTGAAGAAATCTTCCTTGTTGGTGCATGACCAGTTCAGAGCACACATTACGGAAACTACTAAAAAGAACTTTAAGGAAATTAAGACCCAAATAGCTGTGATTCCTGGTGGTCTTACCAGCCAGCTGCAACCTCTGGACGTTTCCATTAACAAACCGTTCAAAGTTCTGATGCAAGAAGACTGGAACACCTGGATGGCAACCATGATCTGACGTCTACTGGGCAGATGAAGAGGCCCATGTCACAGTCTTGTCACGTCTAGCACTTCCGGGTTTCCCCGTGTCTCCCCATTCCTTCCCACGCCTATCTTAGTTGATTTCCCAGTAAATGTCAGCTGTTCCCCATTTGCCCTCGTGTTTAAATCACCCTCATGTTTCCCTGTCCTTTGTCGGTGATTGACAGTGTTAGATGGACGCGCTTAGTGTGTGGATGTTTATCTCCTCCTGAGTCTGAGTTTTGCACCCTCGTGTGCCTTTTGTGTTTACGTTTGTTAATAAAGTGTTTTTGTTTGAATCCTGTCTCCTCGCTTCTCCGCATCGCACATCAGCCGCCTACACCGTTACAGAATCACCGACCGGGTTTGTCACCCCTATGGACTGTGCTGGGATGGAGCTGGCGGATTTGTTTATCACCGCATTCCCGCGCAGCCGTCACCGTAAACGGGGTAAGCCAGCCAATGAACTGTCTGGCCGCGGCCGCCCGCGATGAACTGTGTCGTCCCGCGGCCGATCTCCCTATTTTCCCGGGCCTCTGGGTCCATCCAGATCCCCAAGATCTCCCAAACCTCCCTATATTCGCTGACCTCAGGGCCCTCCCTGACCCCCGGGACCTCCCAGACCCCAAAGACCTTCCTGGACCTCTGGGACTATTGGGTCCTCCCTGATCCCCCCGAGCCTCTGCCGGTCGAGCCGGCCCTCCCTGACATCCAAGACCACCCAGACCTCCCCGAGTACCATCTAGTCTTGTCACGTCTAGCACTTCCGGGTTTCCCCATGTCTCCCCATTGCATTCCCACGCCTGTCTTGTTAGTTGATTTCCCAGTAAATGTCAGCTGCTCCCCATTTGCCCTCGTGTTTAAATCATCCTCATGTTTCCTCATAAAAATGTACATACACTGTATGTTTGCTAACAACAAAAGGCATATGTGCACCAACTAACAGCAAAGACTGTAACGGCTACTTTATGTTTATGTTAGGAATATACCTTTAAGACGGTGTGTGTAGTTCTGTGCGCCCTGTTCTGGCATGAGTGTGTTTGAGTGAGGAGAGAGAAGACCGCTCTGCTGCTGACTGTTACATACCATAATCTACTTTCTATTTTCCTTCTTTTATTTGTGATGTTTGTCGGAGTGTTTTCTTTTTCCTGGTTTGTACTTGCGCTCTTTAAATGTTTGAGAAGAGTGTGCTGGTACGAAACCCGTCTATAAAGCTTGTGTGACCAGGTTAATCGCCTCGAGTTATCTTTTTATTTCCATTTAACATCTGGGCAGTCGTCAGCCACTCTGATAGCCGGTGCAAGATTTACAATATAGATAAGTATACAATAAGTACACAATAAAAAACACCTTCGATTCTCGATACAAACCTTTAATTATATTCTCCAACAATTTCAATGTGGAAATTGACGTAAACAATCACTAAACACAAACACATTCGCTTATGTCGATGTCAAGAATGAGTGAAGCGTCATTGGAGTGAGCGACCGTACGGACCTTGATGCACGTGCAAAGTGAACTCAGCGCATGCGCAATGAACTCGGTACTATCATTAGTCACGGGTAACTGATGTAAAGTGGAGACTTTGTCTCTCTTTTATGCTAGAGATATTAGGGTTCGGCGACATAAAGGAATCGACATAACCGATAAGAACATGCTAAGACAATGAGGGAGTTTGACGGTTCCACTTCAAAAATGATGACATAACAGGGTTGGTGAGTTAACTGAGCTCGAGATAAGTGTGTTCCTCTGTATATTGAAACAGGAACATTAACAAGTCTTACTTGATTGCAAAATCACGACAACCATATATCTTTTAGGCACGTGTGCAGGAGGATGAGGAAGAAGAAACGGAACAAAGGAATGAACCGAAACTTTCTTAAATAATAAACTCAAATGAACACCTTCACAATACAAACAAAAAACACGTCTCGTGCAAAAACTAGTAAACATTCCAATGGAAGCGACACAGGCAGATACACAACTCCAGACATATGCATCGATGGACAAAGACTGTATGAAACACTGGGAGGATATACACAAGGATTGATGAGGGAGCTGACAAGACTAACCAGGTGATAATGGCAAGACAGAACCCAGCGATGCCCGCGAAGGTGCACATTTCTCGGGGAACTCACTCAGCTCCGAGCGCCCTGGTTCTCAGGTGACTCAG
>JAWRVZ010000101.1:1052500-1055000 GCA_037043235.1 Rhodeus uyekii | reverse complement strand
AATTTGAAACACTGTAGTGTGATTTGTTTACAAGAGACTCACACAGATGTGGATAATGAGGTCCAGTGGCAGAGTGAATGGTGCGGACAGGCCGTCTTAAGCCATGCCTCTAGTAATAGTGCAGGAGTCGCCATTCTTTTTGGATCTGAATTTAAGGATCAGAATGTGGTTGTTTTTGATATTTTACCCGGCAGAATGCAAAGAGTGGATGTTAATTTGCATGATATTGACTTTTCATTTTTTAATATATATGCCCCTAATATCGGGACAGAACGTGGCTTGTTCTTTGACAAACTCAACACAGCGTTAAGCAGTGTTCCACAGGGCAGGACTGTTGTACTGGCTGGAGATTTTAACTGCACCTTAGATCACACACTAGACCGCAATCATGGGGAACCTCATAGTTCATCAGCAGATGTTCTTAGAAAATTAATCCTATACCATGATCTTGTAGACGTGTGGAGAGAAGCTTCTCCTGATGTAAAGCAGTACACATGGATGAAAGTCAACTCTAATATGATTTCTGCAGCAAGGCTTGATAGAATTTATGTGCAAAGAACTGCCAGTGAAAAGTTTTCAAATAGTCGCATTATTCCCACTTCTTTATCAGACCATCATTACATATCTGTCAATGTCACTTCTGCACAGAGCACCTTCACATGCCCATATTGGCGTTTTAATAATAAGCTGTTACAAGATCAACACTTTTCACACTCTTTCACACTCTTTTGGGAGGCATGGAGAGAGAGAAAACCCCAGTACAAGTCCCTGAGTCAGTGGTGGGACATTGGTAAAGTCCAGGTCAAACTCTTCTGTCAGGAGTACTCTGCACACAAGAAGAACAATCTTGAGAACAAAATGAAACAACTTGAGCAAGACATTTTGCAGTTTGACATTGAAGAGTCTGATGGAAGTACTGGTGAAGTTTTGGAGACAAGGAAAATTCTTCTCCATAATCTCCTGGAAGAGAGAGCTAAAGAGACTCTGGTTCGCTCAAGGTTCACGTCTTTTAATTGCATGGATGCTCCAACATCATTCTTTTTCAACTTTGAAAAGAAAGTTGATAATAGGAAAATTTTAAGACGTCTGAAACTCCCTGAAGGAGGTGAAACAACTGAAGAACATGAAATAATCACCCATGCACTGAGTTTTTATGAAAGTCTTTACACAGCAGAAGCATGTGATGGAGAAACAGCAGAAACACTTCTCCAGGATCTGCCTCATCTGACGGAGAGAGAGCACTCCAGACTCGATCAGCCTTTGCTGATGGAGGAACTGACTGCTGCTGTCAAAGACATGTCTTCAGGAAAAGTCCCAGGTTTGGATGGTTTAACAGCAGAGTTTTATAAACAGTTTTGGCCAGCCATTGGTGAAGACTTGTTCTCAGTGTTTTTAGAGTGCTTTGATAGTGAACGCTTACCATTGAGTCTGCGGAGAGCAGTGATCACCTTGCTGCCCAAGAAGGGGGATCTTGCTGACATAAGGAACTGGCGACCAGTGTCTCTGCTTGGAGTGGATTATAAGATCTTCTCCAAAGCGTTAACTAATAGACTAAAACTGTATATATCAACAATAATTCACGCAGACCAGTCATATTGTATTCCGAACCGTACAATATTTGACAATTTGTTTTTGGTTCGTGATTTGATTTCATTTGCCAGAGGCAAAAATCTTAATGTAGGGTTTTTATCTTTGGACCAGGAAAAGGCTTTTGATCGTGTAGATCATGACTTTCTTTTTAAATGTTTTGAAGCTTTTGGATTTGGTCCTTTATTTATTTCCTATGTTAAATTATTATATGCTGATATATACAGCATTTTAAAAATCAATGGTTCATTGTCAAGACCTTTTTTAGTGAGTAGAGGCATACGGCAAGGATGCAGCATGTCAGGCATTTTATACGCCATTGCCATTGAACCATTACTGACTGTTTTAAGGCGTCAACTGCGTGGGATTTCAACGGTGGATGTTTCTTCTTCAGAGACGGTGACTGTTAAACTCAGCGCTTACGCTGATGATGTCACTGTTGTGATCCGATCCAACGAAGATGTTTTCAGCTTGGAAGCGGCTCTTGAGGCTTATCAAAAAGCTTCCTCAGCTCGAATTAACTGGGGAAAAAGCTCATCATTGCTTCTAGGCCAGTGGGAGGAAGAAAGCGTTCCCAGGCTTCCTCAGCGCTGCCCCTGGAGTTCAGAGGGGTTTAAAGTGTTGGGGGTCTTTCTGGGAACAGAACAATATATGCTGAAGAACTGGGACGGTCTCTATGAAAAGGTGGCTGGACGCCTACAGAAATGGAGATGGATCCTTCCCCGAGTGTCTTATAGAGGGAGAGTCCTTGTGGTGAACAATCTAGCAGCATCTATGCTGTGGCATCGTCTGACTGTTATTGATCCTCCGGGAGACTTACTACAAAAACTACAAAAGGTTTTTGTTGACTTTTTCTGGGATGGTTTCCACTGGCTTCCTCCTGGAATTTTATACTTGCCAGTTAATGAAGGAG